>APFE031316099.1:1348-36580 GCA_000404065.3 Pinus taeda | reverse complement strand
GTTAGGAGGTAAAATGAGCCCATATAATTACCCATTTATGAGGCTCATCATCACCCCCCTACTGAAGGTGTTGCTCATCCTCTAAGCAACCTAGTCAATCTCCTCATCTTTTATGGCCCTAGTGGCCTCCCTAGCATCCCATGCTTCTGATGTGGTCTGCCCTTCTTTGCCATAGAATCCTGCCTTCCTGTCTATGTCCTTCCACTACTCCTCCTCCTCTTCTTCTCTTCTGCCTGCCAGCATGCCTAACAGCAGTGGGGGACTTAGTTTGAGACCAATCTAGTTGACGTTCAACCTCTCCATGGAGTGCTTGTACATTGGCACTCTTTTTACTGCCTCCTTTAGCCTCATGGGGGAATGATATTCCTTGATCTACAAACTATGTGGTAAGGTGTTCCATCTCCTCATGCAGGCATACACACAATCATCCCCAAGTAGCCTTTGCATATCCTCAAAGTGTGCAATGGCTTGTGCCTGATTGGTGAGATATCTAGGGGCGATCTGAGGGTCATTTGCAAGTAGGTTGTGTGTGCTGATGAGTGCCATAGGATCTGATGGCTCAACTCTTATCATTAATGGTTCACTCTGCTCTTTTATCATCAATCTTTTCATTTCTGTTGCCCTCAATTCTTCATGGTTCATCCATGAGGCCATGGCCATTAATTGCAGGTCCCCTAGCTTGGCATTAGGATCCCACACATTCATGTCTGTGAGGGCCCATGTTGTGTAAGTAGAATTTTGCCATCTTTTCTTTATCCTCTGAGGTGCTTTGGTCACATAAATCCATGAACTGCCTGTAGTTTGGGAAAGGCATTGTGTCTCTTTATGCGAAAGTCTTTATTTGGAATTGTAACCATTGGTCCTTTAGATAGAGGCCATAGGATTTGGCTGGTGTTCTACATTGCAATGCCTCCATGGATAAGCTGGCCATGCATGCTAGATGGGTCTCTTTCTCTTGCAGCTGCCTCCTTAGTAATTCATTTTGAGTTTCAAGGTGGCTTCTTGTAATTGTTTCCTTGTCTCTGAGAGCACTAAACTCTTACCCATTTCCCTGAGTTTGTTTTCCATATGGCTAACATCCTCAACTCCTTTGGATTTGGCTATCTGGATCCACCCATGCATTCTTGTTCTCTCCTTTTCCAACTCGAAAAACAGTGGGACTGCAAATGTTTGTGGAATTATCTTGCCTACCTCAAGCAGATTGTAATAGGAGGCAAGACTAGGCTGGGGTCAGGTTCTTGTAACTCTTATGCTTCCCCTTTCATCTCTGGCCATCCTTCTATCTTTTTCTCAACCTTTTGGGTCTCCTGTAGCTTAGACAGTGTCTCCTGTAGGACTGTCTGAGCCTCCTGTAGGACTATTTTTGGGTCCTGTAGTACTACCTTTTCCTTCCATATGTAAGATCTAGGAGTCCCTCTTTCATATGTTATAGGTGTCTTGGAAGGAGATTCTTTCCCCTTGGTAGAGGGTGAATCTTCAGTGGTGATTGGCACTGTTGAAGAGGGCTAAGGTTTGCCTGTTTTAATTCTCGTGCTCTTCCTAGCCTTGAAATACATGGAGGTCTGCCTTTTCCTCTTTTGCTTTGGCTTGATTGGTGTACTGAGGGTAGTGAGGGCAGCTGCTGCCTCCCTTTCCAAAGTCTCAAGGGACTCTTCTCCTTGTTCTTTCTTCTCTGCCTCTTTTTGCTCTATTTCTTTAGCTCTCTCCTTCTCTATTTTAGTTCCTTCCTCCTTCCTTTCTTGTTCTGCTATGTCACCCCTGTCTCCACCTTCTCCCCCTTGTTGTTCTTTCTCCTCACTATCAGTAGGGCTGACATCATAGGTTAATGCATTTATGTCATCCTCAACTGTCATGTTTCAGAAAACTTCCCATGCTATAGGGAGTGCAAACGTATGGAGGGCTTCCTCTACTAGGATTTTGATTAAGCCATGGTGAGATAGCTACTCTAAATTTCCTGCTTATACCTTGGTGCTGGAGTCAATGAGGGACTGCATGGCGAAGTAAGGGATATTGATATTCTGAGGTGCTAGGTTGTCCATGCCATACCTTAATTCTTGGAGGATTCTAAAGTGATAACCATAAACAATGATATACCTCCCCTCACAGGAAATGTATTTGATTATTTTATAGCTAACCTCATCCCAGTGATATGGTATGCTAGCCCTTCTAATGCCATTTTTATCTTCAATAGGGGTTTCATTATTTTTGGAAAAAGTTCTTCTTAGCAGCCTGGCCAATTGGTTTCTCATCTTTACTCCAAGGTAGCCCAAGAGGAAGGGAAGTGACCCTACTCATAAATTCAGGGGTTATCTCCATGGAAAGACCTCTAATGGTAATAGTGGTATGAGTTCTTGTGTGAGGGACCAGAGAGAGAGCAAACTATTAGGCAATTTCCTCATCAAACCCTTGAAATTTCTCAAAGAAGTTCATCCAATTTACCCTTGTGAATATGTCCACTACTTGAGGATGTGCATGGAGCCTAGTGGAGTTAGTGGGCTCCTTTCTCATAAACCCTCCTACCATATTGTCTATACTTTTTTGGAAAACCAAATATGGAGGTGGAGACAAAGAATTTTGAGAAAAACAGAGAAACAGAGGAGACTGCGTTTTTTTTTTTATTTTTTTAAATAAACAGAATTTTTTTTTTTTTTTTAAGTATTTTCTCCTCTCCTAAAGACTTATTTCCTCCTCAAATAGAGACCACTTCTTTCATATATTGATATTCAATAAGGGGCATGCATGAACCCTACCTCTTCAGACTGAAAATCGTGCTAAAAATCATGTTTTCTCCCTTCAAAACAACTCACTGCTCCTCCTGTAGAAGCTTGTTGTCCCTCTTGTAGATTTCCTGTAGAAAACCTATAGGTGCTCTTGTAGAAAATGCCGAGAGCAAGAATATGGGAGAGATCGATGGAGGATGGTGGTTACAAGGCTGTGGGGGCACAAGGAGATTGCTGTAGTTGAGTTACGAGGAGAGAATGAAGGAAAAGGTGGTGAGAATGCTCGGGGAGGATTACTTATTACTCTTTATGGATATTTTCGGTGATGAGTGCTGAGTTGGCAAGGTATACGTTCATCATATTTGGACCGTTGGTCCCCACTTACTTGATCATCATGGCCCCTCCTCGTAATCATTCCCCATTACTGCATCGGAGTTCACACTTCCTCCACTACCTGTCCTTGGCATTTTGTGCTGGAGTTGACTGTGCGCACATGTGGGTGACATCTCGGATGAGTGGAGTCAATTAGATGAAGGTGGCCAAGTTAACTAGCCACCTTTCCCTCGTTCAACCTCAACCATCTCATTGATTTTGCATGACTTCTAATTACACAAATGCAAAAAGAGGAGTGACTTAGTTACTTACCTGTGATCCAAGTGTATTTGCTATGAGGTGCTGTGGCTTTCTTTGCTGCATGCCTTTATTTCCCTTTTTGCATGCTGTCTCTACTTGTTGATGTGTGGTTGTGTGCTTGTGCAGGTTCTTCTCTGGCTGGATTTGAGCTTCAGGTGCTTTTTCAACCTTCATGTTTGCACTCCCTTGTTGTTGGTGTTGGACTTCTATGGGATCAACTACTACAGGAATTCCTATAGGAGCTCCTGTAGCCGCTTCTCCCCTTGAAACTTCAGCTTCTTCCTATGCTTGGAGCTCAAGCACGATGCCAGAGGTGTGGATAAAGATGGAGAGGTAGTAGGTAGGCTTCAGGTGAGGCCTCTTATTTTGTATTTTATTTTATTTTATTTTTTTTTAAACTGAAAAAACTGTTTTTCTGTGTTTTTCTTGGATAGGAAGAAAAATGATGCTTGGGGTGTGATACAAGTTTGGAAATGATGGCAAGGAGGTTTGAAGATTGTAGGAGGGATTATAGGTTCTTCATGAAGCTTCTTTGGCTCTCTGTAATTCCTAGAGGAGCCTCCTGTAGAAAACATAGAGCCTCCTGTAGAAAACACAGTTTTTGAAAAAGAGGTACAATGGGGTGAAAGAAATGCCAAAAATGATGGAGGAAGGTGTGGAGAAGATGAGATGGGTGCTGGTATGAATGTCAGGGTTAGGGTCCCCTTGGCACCTTCTTCTGCTCCTTGTAGTCCTGCTCCAAACCTACAATGCAACAAAGAAAAATTCATTTTCTTTCTCCTTTTTTTTTTTTGAAAACAACTAGGGCACCTCAGAGAGGTTTTCACCCTAATTGCCTGCCCTGGATGCCTCCAAGGGAGGTTTTCACCTAGGGATCTTATTCTTTTTTCTCTCTCTCTTTTTTTTGACATCACTGGGCCACCTCAGAAGAGGTTTTCAACCCAATGATGGGATTCAAGCGCCTCATGGAGGTTTTCACTTGAGTCCTTATTTTTTCTCTCTTTTATTCAGTGAGTGGGTGAAGTGGAAGCTAAGACATGCTCCACTACCATCACTATTTTATTCAATTCTTCGATGAACTCTTGCTTAGAGAGGGGTTTCTTATAGACCTTCAACTGATGTCCATTGACAAGCATGGGGATGGCTTCATCATCAATGGTTCTGATTAGAACTAAACCATTGTCATTGGATTTCTCCATAGTGTAGGGTCCCAGCCATATTGTCCTCAGCTTGCCTTTGAAATCCTTGTATCTTGAATCATAGAGTAGTGCTCAATATCCCTCTTGGAATTGCTTCTCCTTGATAATTTTGTCATGCCATATCTTTCTTTGAAGCTGAACTACCTTTGTATGGAGAAGGGCTTGCAATCTGGATTCATTGAATCCATTGAGCTGAAGTAATCTCTCCTTTTATGTATGGCTGAGGTCTAGGTCTAGCTGAGATGCCATCCTTAGTGTATTGAACTCAAATTCTATTGATAGCAAAGCCTTCTTCCCATAGACCAGTTCATAGGGTGTGAACCCAGTGGTGGTCTTCCATGTGGTGTTGTAGGCCCAAGTGGCCTCAACTAATCTGTCCACCCAGTCTTTTCTACTGCTACTCACTACCTTGGTTGGGATCCCTTCCAATGCTCTATTAGTGACCTCCATTTGCCCACTGGCTTGTGGATGGTAAGGGGTGGAAGTCCTGTGCTTGATATTATGATGTGTGAGCAAGCCTTCAATCAGGTTGGAAGTGAACTGACTGCCTTGATCCGTGACCAACTCTCTTGGATACCCGAACTTGTAGGATACATTTTCTCTAAAAAACTCAGCTACTTTTTCCTCTATCGCTGCTTTGATTGCTTTTGTCTCTGCCCACTTTGTCAGGTAGTCGGTGCACACAATGATGTATTGTTTCTGCTTTGAAGGAGGGCTGATAGGCCCCATAACGTCCATGCCCCACTTCTCAAATGGCTCAAAGGTCACTTGAGGTTGCATGGGCATCTCATCCTTTGGAGTAGGTTTCCCAATCCTCTAACACCAATCACACTGGCTTATGTATCTCCTCACATCCTGATGAAGAGTGTGCCAGTAGTAGCCTGCTTGCAATATCTTGAAGGCAATTCATTTTGTTGCAAAATGACCTCCACAAGGCCAGTCATGACAGGTCAGGAGGATGTCAAAGAATTCCTCCTCCCTGACACATCTTCTCAAGATCTGATCTGGGTCAAGTTTGAAGAGATTTCCTCCAATCTAGGTGAAAGGGGTGCTTTTCCTTACTATCTTGCTCTTCTCTTTTGAGGATAGGTGTGGTGGGAACTGTGCAGAAATGAAGTAATTTGCTATATCAGCAAACCATGGAGAGAGTACTGATATAGAAAATTGGTTTTCATCTGGTAGTTGGTCATCCACCATTCCTTCTTCACCTGTAGGAAAATTTACTCTAGACAAAAAGTTAACAACAACATTTTCTTTACCAAGCTTATCAATAATGGTTAGATCAAACTGCTGCAGTAAGAGCAACCATCTAATAATGCAAGCATTTACATCTGGTTTGTTCATTAAATATCTAATCGCAGCATGATCAACATGCACAAAGTTTTGATAGCCGGTGATATAGTGTTTGAATTTGTTTAAGGAATGCACGACAGCTGGGAGTTCCTTCTCGTTCACTGTATAGTTTAACTCTGTCTTTGACAAGTTTTTGCTTATAAAGTATATGGCATAAGGTAACTTTTCATCAACTTGTCCTAAGGCTACTCCTATTGCTTTGTTCAAGGCATCTGTGTGAATGTGAAAGGGTAGGGCCCAGTTTGGGCCTCTTAGAATTGGGGCAGTCACTAACTTGCTCTTCAAGGTATCTAGGGCTTCTTAACAGTTCTCTGACCATATGAACTCAACATCTTTGCCTAAAAGGCCAAACAAAGGAAAGGCCAGCTTGCTGAAATATTTAATGAATCTCTTGTAATATCTAGCTAAGCTTAGGAAACTTCTGACATCTCTCACCATTTGAGGAGGTGGGACCCTTTGGATGATGGCAATTTGGTTGGGATCCACCTACAGTCCTTGTTGAAATATTGCATGACCTAACACGGTCCCTTCAGTCATAAAAAATTCACATTTTTCTGGACTGAGGGATAGGTTCATCTCAATACACTTGTCTAGAAAATTTCCTAGGTTAAATAAAGCTTCCTCAAAGTTAGAACCATAAGAAGTAAAATCATCCATGTATATTTCTATTGCATCATGAACTAGTTCAGAAAATATACTCAATACCGCTCTTTGGAAAGTGGCTGGAGCATTGGACAAAGCAAAATGAAGGACCCAGTATGCAAAAGTACCCCAAGGACAAGTGAAAGTGGTATTATCTTGGTCTTATGGGCTGATTTGAATCTGATTGTACCCGCTAAACCCATCTAGGAAGGAGAAAAACTTTTTCCCTGCCAGACAGTCTAACATTTGATCTATGAAAGGTAAAGGAAAATGGTCCTTTTTAGTGGCTTGGTTCAATTACCGATAGTCGACAAAGATTCTCCACTTACCATTTTTCTTTGGCACTAGCACCAAAGGAGAGACCCATTCACTGTTAGAGATGGGATAGATGAATCCTGCATCAAGCAATTTCTGCAGTTCTTCTTTAACAATAACTTTAAGTGCTAGATTCATCCTCCTTTGAGGCTGCCTGACTAGTTTGAAATATTCCTTGATGTATATATGATGAGTACATACTGAAGGGTGCACTCCCTTAATCTCCTTATAACTCTAGGCGAAGGCATCTAGATGTTTTCTCAGTAGGCTGCATAGTTCCTTCTCCTAGGAAGTGGATAAGGATGGATTGATTTTCAATGTTCTTTCTGGGCTGAAATCTATATTCTTAACATGAAGAGAAATAGGACCAGCCACACAGAGATCAGTTGAGGGGTTGTTTTGGGTTTCTCTTACTATGTCTTCTAATGGTGATGCACTGGGAGATGGATTCTAAATCAAATCTTCAATCATATCATCCTCATCTTGCAGTTTTCCCCCCATGGCGAGTTCTAATGCACAAAGCGGTGAAGAATAAACTTCATCTTCGTCGTCCTCCTCCAAACAGAGATGTAGATCATGTTCGAGCAAGGGTTGGGTAGGAGGATACAGTGTTAACTGTTTGGACATGTGCCCATTGTTTATAGTTATGTTCTCAGCTTGACAGCTGATGTAAGCATTGGCTGTAGCCAACCAGGGTCTTCCCAGAATGAGAGGATACCTAGTGAGCTTTTCTTTTCGCTGGAGAACTAAGAAATTAGCAGGGTACAAAAAAGAATCAATGGAGACCATCACATCTTCCACAATCCCCTCAGGGATCATGGTGGAGAAGTATGCTAGTTGCGGCACTGTCATGGTCTTCCTTGAGGAGCCCTGGAGGTTAAGTTTGAGCATTGTGTCCTTCATCATCACATTAATGGCAGCTCCTAGATCAATCAAGGTATGCGGGATCATGGTGCCATTGTTGTGGACATCAGCTACTGGGCTTCCAGAGTCCAGATATTTTGGACTAATTACCAGCCCCAACATCAAGTCGGATAGTTTTCCTATGACATTGATGGTTGGGGTTGTAGTATGCCTAAGATGTCCCTTGCATCCCCTGCTGATATGGTCTAGGTCCATGTGACCTCCTTTGGTTTATGTAATAGATCTGTTCAGTGACTCCTTCGGCCCCTTGGTATACAGCTTTAAGTCTGGGCAAGGAAGGGCACTTTTCTGTAGAATGATTTTCTTCGCAAACTGAACAAACCTATATAGAGTTCAATGGGCATTCATTCCTAGGATGCCTCCTTGTGCATCTAGGACAAAAAATGGCCAAAGCCATCTCTACTTCCTCTTGTTTTCTTTTGATATGTAAGGTATCCATTTGCATGGAAAGAGTTTACATCATCTCACTCTTGAAGTCTTCTAGCATGCTTCCAATTTCCCCTTTAATGGATGAATTGGAAGAAGACGTACTGGCTATGGGTTGAATCCCCCTACCTTTCTTTCTGGCTGCTCTAGAATGGTTTCTAAAAATAGTCTTTATGTCCTGATAGGATAGTTGGTAGATGTCTCCCTCGGCCAGCAGATGGAGGGTATATAAAAGGTCTTCCCGAATTCCCCTAAGCAGGACCAACTTCAGAGACTCAGGGTCAAGTGTACACCCGACCCTTTTGTAACTGAGCTAGAATCTCTCTTCATAGTCTTCCAGGGACTCATCACTTCCTATGGTCATTCGAAAGATTTCTTCTTTAGTATCTTTTGACCGACAATAGTCTTGATACTTGTTGTTGAAGGCTTGCTGTATCTGAACCCAAGTTGTGATGCTGTTGCCAGGTAATCCCATGAACCAGCACAATGCTACATCCTTGAAAGTAGAAGGGAATAGTTTCAACTTTTGCTCATCTTCTGCATAGTCATAAGTTCAACAGATGACAACAAACTCGAGCAAGAAGGTGTCATGATCTTCTGTAGTCAGACCATGGAAATGAGGTAGGGCAGAAGGGTTTATATTCTTCATTTTGGTGTCCCCATTGGTCTCCCGAATGGGAAAGGTACCCTCTATTCTCTCTCCATTCCCCCTAGCATTTATGTTTTTAGCCATTAGCTCCAAAGGAATGTTTTCTTCTTCTTCTTCCCCTATAGGTTCTTCAAATATGTCTGGCTATTCACCTAAGGGTTCTTCTTGATCGTGTTAGCCTCCTGCTGCAGCAGGTTACTCATATTTCATGATTGACACTTTTTCAGACCAAATATGTCATACTTTGCATGCTGCAATGCTCCATATTTGCTTAAACGGTCTCCAAGCGAAGAAAGCTACTCAGAGTTCATCTAATTGCTTTCCAAATTTTGAGAAGTTATTCTAGTGTTGTACAATTTTCAGTTAAAGGGAGGTCCAAACAGCTTAATCTTGGTCTCCCTAGGTTTAAATTTCCTGTTTTAGAATATAGAGAATGAAAATCTGTCCAAACAACTTAATCTTGGTAGATTCTTAGATAGGTAGAAAATCAAAGGAGCCCAACTGCTTAATCTAGGCCCTCGGATGAAATAAGGGTAGTCTGTAGATAGGAAAGCATAAAAAAGAAAAATTGAAATGACGGGTTCGCAAGTCTAAGTGCACCCAAACCAAAAGAAGAAAAAATGTTAGGTAAGTAGGTTGGGTAGGTAATTTTGAGGTTGCAGAATCTTGATTGCTCATCAGTTCCAGGTTTTCAGGTGTCATTTCTACTTAGGACACAATCACCCGGCAGTTCTATGTGAAAAGCTCCAAACAGGCATAACTAACTTCCTTTCTCCACTTCCCCCTAGTCATTAACTAATTTCCCCAAAAAGAGGTCAAGATCTGCTTGATACCTCTTAGTTTCATCATTTTTCATATCATTAGCTTGGGTAAAGATCTGTTTTACTCAAAGATATTCCATACTCTCTCTATAAGGTTCTACCCCCTCGTTGCAGCCTAAGATCTCTTAGACTTAGCGCTTTCTCACCATCTCCATATTAACTACTGACATTATTATTTAACTCCTTATATCTTTCCCATCCCCCTACTAAAACTATGTAAATCATCCCCTATGTAAATATCCCTCCCCCTGGTTGAAAAATAACCATAAATACCCCCGTGAATTGCTCAGTTTATCTGAAACTTAGCAAGAGCCCTCATGTTGCCCCTCCAAACCATCTTCTAAATACAATGGAATCCTTCCAAAGTATAAAATCCCTTTTTTAGGTTATCGGACCCCTTCCGAGGCCTCAAGTGCCCTTCTAACGCACATTATTACTCCTTCTGACCGCAATAGACCCCTTGCCGATTTCCTTAACACTTTGCAGATCCTAGTCAGCCAGCTCGCATCGCCAAATCGCAATATTCTCACCGTATGAGTTATGCCCCACCCGTTCCCCGCCGATGGGATATCGCAATATCGACGATCGGCAGTCGCAAGCGTCGCATGTCCAAATAAAATACCTTCCTGTTCCCCGCCGACGCGATATTGCGATCGCATCGGAAGAAGTTCATTGCATCGCCTTAAAATATGAGCACCGCATCACGTCACATCTGTACCAGGGACCCACCGCTGACGTCAGCAGGCTGACGTCATCTGCCGTACTACTGACGTCAGCAGCCAAAAAATCGAAAATTCGCGCAGGAAGAAAAATCGCACTTCGGAGCTCCAGAACAAGAAATAGAGGCAGTTTTCGATTAGCGCGAAGCGCTAATCGCGCATCGCTACGGGAAATAGGTCGTTTTGAGGAATCTTTGGGGAATCTTTTGATTCCTTGGCCCGTTTTGCACCGAAAAAGCCCGAAATCGCCCGATTTTGCCAAATTAATCCAGTTTAAAGACAGGAAAGGACCAGAGACAGAGATTAAAGAGTATCAGATCAAATCAACAGGGAAAAAGCACGACAAAGAATATCAGCAAGCGGTAGAAACAATCAATGTAGCGGCAAAGAGTATCAGCGAAGATCTTGACAGCAGCCCAAAGCAGGAGAATGTTTAATACCTTCCAGCAAAGTCAAAGAAAGAGGGCGAAGCCACTCAAAAATTTCAAATCATGGTTATTGCACATTTAACTCGCACCAGAACAGAACTACAGATCCCGAAGCATAGTCATTCCAGCAGTACCACATCGAGCCTCCAAGGGCCATATTGCACTCCTTTTGATTCAGTTGCCTCTAGCGCAGCCCAAAGGACTTACCTGCATTTAATTCCAGTGACACTTAGGTTTTAGAAAAGCTTTTCTAGCAGACCTGTTTAGGTCAATTGTAATAAATGACTTTTTGATATTTTTCTTATATATACCACCTTGAAAGATGGAGTAGGGGTTGGTTGGTGAGTCGAGGAAGTTGCTTAATCTTTGGTACCTCGAAATTTTCTTCAAGCAGAGACCCGCACTGTAACTGTCATACTTTCTATAATCAAAGACTGCTGAAAGCATGGATTCTGAAACTGTTTGATGTGTTTAATTGGCCGAGGAGTGATTATGGAATTCCTGTGCTTCTACATGGTTCAATAAGTGTTTCTCAACTCTGTTAATTTTTCATGTTTTGTTTTACCACCTTTCCGCCATCTAAATAGCAGAAAAAAAGAATAGCTTAGGATTTGTTTAACTACACCTTAGGCTCAATTTCTGCAATTTTTCATGTTTTCATCAGAAATAGTTATGAACATGTATACTTAAATGATCTTGTTTACGCTGTTTCTTTCACATATGAATGAAAGTTTAGGAATTCTTAGCTGCTCCTAGATAATCATTCATTCACTTCTCCTCTTTTTCAGTCTGATGAAATGATTCTCCTTTGCCTTTCATCTCTGATCGTCATTCCATCCTTTCAGTAGATTGATAATTGTATCATGTGTGGCTATCCCGCTCCTTAATCCTCTTGTGACCAAGAAAACGCAATAGCAAGCCCTAATCCATGACTCCATGCCCAATGGTTTGAAACTTATCACATCTTACCTTGCCTATTTGCTTGAGATTTCTACCTTTCATCCAAATACAAACAAAAACCCCTGAACTAAAAGCTAGCCTAAAATCATCAACAAAGTTGAATCATTAAGAGAGAGCCCTCTCTGATTGCAGGTGGGCTAGAACCTGCAATCCAAAGATTGGTTTGTGGTTACCTCGACCGTATCCCTAAATAGGATCCTAGGGACAACCTGAGTGATAACAGATCGCAACCATCAAAGAAGAGAGAAGGTTGGCTATGTGAAGCAGTGGAGGTGTTGGGCAAAAAGTTTCCTGAGTTATCTGTATTCCTATGAGAAATGAAAGGAAATCCTTTTGGTTGGTTTTTTTCTTTTTCCCCACTGATAGTACCTACAAAAGCTGAAATTGATAACAAAACAAATTGCAACTAGCTGAAATGATCTTGCTGAATGGAAATTTGCAGAATTGAAAGGAAAGCAGGGAAATGTAGAACTGAAAGGAAAGGAAGGACTTGTCTAATTTTGTTGAAATGAAATTTGCAAAATTGAAAAGGAAAGCAAGGAAATGCAAAACTTGAAAGAAGAGAAATGACTAGTCTACTTTTGCTGAAATGAACTATTAGCAGAATGTTGCTTGAAGAAATAGAAGAAAGCAATAATCATAGAATACTCTGGCGCTTCCCCATCAACAATGCCAAAAAGTGGTGAGCACCAGTATTGCAGCAATAATGCTACAACTCCTGGGCTGCCTACTTTACTCGTATCAAACCAGTAGTTCGTAACAAACTTGGAAGCATCGGTGCTGTATACACAAGTACTAGTTCTCACTGCAGGTTGTCACTTGGTCAGTTGGCACAAGATCACTAGGAGCTCAGGCCAAGTTCTATGGATTCTAGAAAAAGCTCTATATGTGATGAAAGGAAAGAAATATTACTCTAAAGATGCTATTCTAACTGCAGAAAGGAGAAAGACTGAAATGTAAAGCAAGCACAGTAAACCCTAATTAACCAACTAATTCTACTTTTGCATAAAGCACTATGAAAACCATTAAAGGAATGCCATTACCTACTCAAGGAAGTAAACAATATCTAACTATGCTATTTCTGGAAGTAAATAAGGAAAAAACATATTTTTGGATTTTTATGTGAATTTGACATGCATGTAATTTATTGTGTGTGAGTGTGGCAACGAATAGGTGGCGTGGAAGGGCAGTTTTGGGACTTGAGAGGATGTAGGATGGTGTGGATGGGTCCTAGGAGGTCTCAGGTGGCCTTCTAAAGGCTTTTTCCACACTCAGCTTTCAAAAGAAGTCCTACAGGAAAATCTATAGGAGAACACAGGAAATCTACAGGAGGAAAACAGGGAACATACAGGAGGCATATAGGAGGAGGCCGAGAGAAGTTTTCACTGTTTTGAGGGTGTGAGAGTGGGTGAAAAAGGAGGATGAAGGTTGGAATGAGGTGTTAGGGTGCCTAAGGTCTACCATGAATCCCCAGGAGAGAGAAATATGATTGGGTTTGCTCAAGGAGAGAGGAAGAAGTTCTATGGAAAAATGCAGGAAACTAAGGTAGAATTGAGGTGAGATTTGGGAGAATTCTAGGGCACGGATCAGATGGAGGGTGTGATTGCTGATAAGCTGGCCTACTGTTGGAAGAGATCTACTGCATAGAAACTGATAGTCATCCAAGGAAATCAAGCGACAAGTGAAATGAATGCATTTAGGAAAAACAATTTTTTACATAAAAATGGTCTAAACTATGATCTATGAAAGGAAATGTTCAGAAATGTTGTAGGAAAGGAAAGCATGAAAGAAGACTATTGCAAATCAGGAAATTAACATTATGAAGAAGATCTAAAGCAAAGTAAATCTGGACTATTAACCTACTAAAAAGCTGCAAACACTAGAAGTCCTATGAAGGAGGAAAATCTGTGTTTTTGTGGCTGCAAGAGAGTATTTGCCTCAAATCATGGTCCCAGAGGGACAAAGAGAGGCCAAGGCACTATTTCTAGCCTTTTGAATATTTTCTAATCACTGCTTAACCTGCTACAGAAAGCACATATGGAGGAAAACTACTAAATCATCAAAAGAAACCTATTCTTACCCATAAGAGAAATACATCTAATAGCAAACTAAACTATAAAATGAAACAAAGCATAAAAATACAAGTAAAGAGGAGCTTGGTTGCTTGGATTGGGCTCTAACCCAAGAGCTTTAGCCCTCTGAGGTAACTCAGTGCTAGCTCAAAAAGGATTCCATCTTTATTTTCAAAACACTAGCAAGATTACATGAAATTGTCACAAAATAATAAGCTCGAAATTTGAGCAGAGTTTACATAAGCAAAAATCCGACCCTAGTGAGGGCCTAGGCATCTCTACTTATACAAATGAAGCTACCAATAGCTTCCTTAAAATTAGGGAGGCTTGGCTCCCAAAACTCGAGATAATCATCAGTCATCCTCCACTTGCACGACTGCCTTCTAGTGCATGATTTGGCTGCTTGTACTCTGAGCTGAATGAAGGGGAATTCGAAGTGAGGGGTAATAAATGAGGGGGATTCCCTCCTATAAGTCCTCTCCTATGTCCACTTCGAGTTATTGCTACGATTTTTCCACTGGATCCTTGACTTTGACCTCGAAATCCATCAATAATCTGCATTAAATACATGTTAGACCACATGGCACAATAACTAACTCAACTCACTCTATAAGCATAAATATAATCAGAAAATCATATAATAAGCTAAGAGAATGGTTGATTTCACTAGGTTAGGAGGTAAAATGAGCCCACATAATTACCCACTTATGAGGCTCATCACACTATTTAATCTATTAAAGTTCAAGCAACTTCCAGATAATCTATCTTTTGAAATTCCCATGAAAGATGGATAATGTGTCAACATGCCTGAAGTTTAACCAGGGCCACCCATTCATGCTGACCCAGTACCATAGCAACACATGGAATGGATTTGTTTGACCCCTTGGTTGGGTTCCATGTGGACCACCTTGCATATTCATTGATGACATGGAAACCTTGACGTAGCTATTGAAGTGACAAATCACATGTGTAAAAATGGTGAGAGTGACACATGGCCATTAATGGTTGGCCCAAGATGGTGACATGGCAGTGAAGGATAACATGGCTAGTGATGATGACATGGTGTGATGAGGATAACGTGACATATTATCATGATGCCACATGGAATTTCAATATGGTAATTTTAACTAACGAATAAGTACCAATATTTGTGACACATGACCCGCCTAGAACATTCGATGTGGTTGGTATGACATCATAGTAATGTCAACAATGAGGTGACTAATATCCTTTAAATCCTAGTCATTTAGAATGTTCACATAGGTCAACTTGGTTCCTTAGGAAGGTTTCCTTCATGTATATATGAGAGGCATTATTCGAGACTTAAGTGCATCAACAAAGTGGAAGAACAACATGAAGGTATGACCTTCGTGGCTAGTTTGAGGCATCACATCTTGGTAGGTGCAGGGTCAAAACGCTGCATAGCTCTATGGTATGACATGGAGAGTGTGGCCTTTGAAGTGGGTGCACTCACTGGATGCATAATTTTATTCCTCATCCAATGAGTACCCATGTTTCATAATTTTGATGGACCCTGCTACATATAAAATGAGAAATACATGAAAAACGTGATTGCAATCATGCTTTTCATGTATTTCTCATTTTTCAAGTAGAAAGGTCCATCGAAAGTATGAAATATGGTTACTCCTTGGACAAGGAATTAAATTTTGCATTTAATGAGTGTTCCCACTTGAAATTTGAGTACAATCATATGGAGATAAGTAGAAAATATGAGTTGAAAAGGTAGTTTTTTCTTTTTTCCCTCGATACTTTGATGATTTAATCTAATCTTATTGTATTATTTCCACTATTTTTTTACAAATTTCCTTAGGAGGTCCATTTTAGACCTCAAAATTTCTCTAATGTTTGATAGGTTGTTCATTTGGTTGATCATTTTGACCCTAGTTCTTAGCAAAACAAATATTTTAACCTGATGTGGTGTGACTAGTTCATTTGATTGGTTGTTCTATTAAACCCTGGTTCATGGAAAAACACATATTTGATTTGATGTGGAGAGATAATTTCATTCGATTGGGTGTTTGTTCGGATCTCCTTGGCTCGTGGCCTAAGGTAGAGAGCATAACTAAATTGATTGGTGATTGGCTTCAGATGTAGGATGGCTTGGAAAGTGCAGTTCATGTTGGTATGGTCTTGGTCTCGACAACCTGACATGGCAACGATCTTAGGGTATTCCTTGATAAGTTATGCATACCAGTTCTGCACAAAGAACTCTATAGCATAGTTGGTTTGTGTATGTTTGCATGCTTTTGAGGCCGACGGTTTGAGCCCATTTGTAAGTTGATTATTTTTTATTATTTTATTTGGAAATGAAAATCCATTCTATCAAAAGTTTATTCCAATTGAAGGTAACTAGCTTGTAGAACATCCGCCTAACCTTGTGCATTTTGTAGAACACACACTAGAAAGAGCCATTTTGTAGAATAGTTAATGTTTTCTAAGGTTTTGGGGGTCAAATTGAGTGTAAATTCATTTTGAAAAGGGGTTTTTGGTTTAATTTCTTTGTAATTTGATAAAGGGAAACTATAACTAATTGTTGAGATTAGGGAGGTCATGATTATTGGAATTATGAGCATGTGAACTTGTTTTTGACATATGAATATAAGGCAAATTGATTTTCCATAAGACTTAATATTGTGGATCAAGTATGAAATATTGTGAAAAGAAGTCCACACCAAGTTGAAGAATGTGGTGAGTTCCACAATTGATGTTAATGCCTCAATTAGGTTGAAGCCTACAACAAATCGATTATTGCACATTTTCGAGCTTGTTTCCTCAATCAAGTTGTAGCCTATTTCAAGTGGGGGCTTGAATTCTTTTGGGGGTTAGTGCCTCCATCAGGTTGGTGTTTGCAAATGTATGTAAAAAAATTGAAGAATAAGGAAAAATAATTTGCGGTATTCTCCTGTAAGGGTTTCTATGTAAAATATGGTGTTCTCATTTGTTGATGTGATGATGGTCTCTTGATGCACAATTTCATTGATTGTCATGACGAACATTTTTTTTGATGTATTTCTATTACTGATGAAATGTTTTGAAATGATGAAGTTGCTATTATATTGATTCACCATGCTCTCTCAGTGTGATCTTTGACTTGACAATAACATCTCTTTAAACGCAAATGATTTCTTGGATTTATCAACCACAAAGTCCAAATCAAATATTCCCCCCAATGAATTGTTTGCGAAGTAAATGACACATGGGGTTCGAGTCATCGACAATGAAAATATTGCACAAGAGAGTGTAATGTATAATCCATTGAACAAATGAAGAAATTAGCTAGAGCTGAATTTTCAATGTATAAATAACAAAGTTCCATTCCCACTAACCGTTGATTGTGGTAGTGGATGACGCGCTTGTTGCAATCCTCATCCACTTGGACAAGAATAATTCTAAGTTCTCAATAAGAGGCTATGAGATATAAAATGAAATCCTCGCTGTAGTTATAAGATCTTAGTAGTGATACTAACATCAAGGATTTTTCAAGGCATCAAAAGATCATTATGCTTGGTTATCCCATACAAATGGTGTATCCATTTTAAGAAGGCACATAAAACATTTTGTGATCTCAACATAGTTGGACATGGATCAACACAAGAATTTTTATTTTACTTGCAAAATTTTAAGTTGATTGATAGTGTGAGGAGGAGGAAAATTAACAATTGCCTTTAACTTGGGAATATCAACCATGATACCATAATTAGAGATGATGAAGTCTAATGATCATCTAGAAATAATGAAAACGATGCATTTGTGGGGATTCAAATGAATATTATAGTAGTGACAATACATAAACATGGCTCATAGATCACAGGATGATTAACTTGTTGATCAAAGTGAGCATTGACATCATCCAAGTACACATCCACAATTCACTTGATGTCATAAAAAGCATAAGAAATAGCCCGTTGGAAGGTGGCCTGAGCATTTTTAAAACCAAATGAAGGTTTCCTATATGCGAATGTACCACAAGGACAAATGAAATCTATTTTATGTTGATATTCTAATTTAATATGTATTTGGTTATAGTAGGAGAAACCATCTATGAAGGAAAAAATATCACTATTAGCACATTCATTGATAATATGATCAATGAATGTGGTAGGGTAATTATCGTTTGGACATGTTTGATTTAGATCCCTATAATCAATACAAACATGAATTGTACCTTGTTTTTTGGTGATTGGAAGGATGTTGGAAACCCATTTTGTTAAGGGAACCATATATATGAACTTAGATTTGGGCACTTTTTTGACTTTCACCTTGATAACAACAGGTTTGTGAGGATTGGCTGGATAGAGTCATTTTCAAACTAGATTAGCCCTATCATAAGTCATGATTTCATTCTTTATAATTTGAGGATTGATCCCAATCATTTCTTCATAGGACTAAGAAAAAACATCACATAAAACTTTGAAAAAATAGGTGTATGTTGCAAACACATCTAGAATGCAACATGCTTAGATCATAATGTTTTCTATGACCTCAAGTTTCATGGTAATATCAATAGGAATGATATGTTAAATGTTTGTGAAGTTCCATTTAGTGAACACATTGTGTGTCATAGAAGGATCTCGTGCCAGATTAGCATTTTGCAATGAAAAGGGGTTGTACAAGTCATCATTCAGATGTTCCAAACAAGGGAGGAAAGAGGAATGATGCTAAAATTATTACCAAGGTGGATAAGAAATCACCATGGCTTCCAAGATGGCTTCATTATATGGCATTGTAGTATCAAGGAAGTCATGAGAACAAGAATTATCAACAACCCACGCAGGGGAGGAATAAACTTCGAGATCAACATCATGGGAAGAAATTTCCTTAAGGGTAGTGGTCACCATTTGGATAAATTGATAAGCCAAATTGGTGATGCTTAAATGCATCTGATCACCATACATTTCAATGTATGAAGGAGAAGAGGTTATCCAAGAATCATATGACCTGTTAGAATCATAAGTGATATACTTGATATTATTGGTTGACTGTGATGTTTTAGGGGGGAAGCAAGGGAAAATTTCCCATCAACAAAGAGTCTTTGAACATACCTACTCAAATTATTTCAGTAGTATAAGGGGAATCTACAATAAATGGATCTAATTGACTGTTGTGAAACTAAAAGTGATGCTTGCAAAAGGTCAACTAGTTGATAGTGATTATTTTACCTTGATGAGAGAATATCATGATGTGGAAAAATGATGACATAATAGTAGTTATAACATAGAATCATATTCTCCTAAGTAGTAGGTTGTATTCCAATGGGGCATCGATGACCTCAACTTTGATTGATAATGTTTTACCCCCTAGCTTGATAGGAAGAAAACAAAAAAACCCTTGAGGTTGCAAGGTATGCCCATAAAATCCCTTTAATGTAGTCTTATGCAGAGACATAGTCACTAAACCAAGAGATTTTCAACACGTCAATGACATAATGTAGGTATATGCCCCTTCGTCCAAGACTATTTGATGAATTTATCATCTAAAAATGCGTACCATTATCAAGAAGGCCAGATAATGTGCAAGAAAGGGTTTCAATTAGGATGGATCAAAGGTCATAATATTTAAATCTAATGTATCTACTCTAGCAATGGTAGTTGGAAGATCCTTGCATTTCGTGGGAAATATTTTCAAAACATTGATTGCAAACATATTATTAGGTGTTTGGGCCATATCCTCAACAATATTTTAGTTATGAGAAACCCTTGCATAGGGATTATGCGCATTATCATGAAGTGAACCTCTAGGAGGATGCAACATAGTGTTCATCAATGGTATATCAAAATGAAGAATAACATCAAGTTGAGTATTGATCACAGGTTTTGACATGGAAGTACCACTCTCATAATTCTCATAGTTATGAACTCTAGTCATGACAATGGTTGTTTGTTCCACCATGAGGATGTCTTGAATAGATGATGAGGCATTGTGTGAAGAATTCCACCCAATGTCCCATTTCTGAGGAGGTGGAGGTTTCGCAAGCATATGTTGTTTCTGGATGGAAATGGATTCATGAGGACACTATATTTGTGAGCAATGTTTTACTAGAAGTAGTGATGGATCTCATCCATCCCAAGACACTCATGAGTAAGGTAGTTTGCCCCAAAAATCTTGCAATGAAAGATATTATTTTTATTTTTCTCTTTTGTTCCACCCCCAATAGTATATTAGGTTTGAGGTGCTCCTTGTTTAGTGTTTTTAGGTTGATTAGACTTATTTTTCTTCATTGTAGCTCATGGTTGTTGAGGATTATTTGTAGGTGTTGATTAGATGAAATTCGCCTTGGACGTTTGAACATGAGAACTAGGATTTTGAGTGGTAGACTTAGTATTTCGGGTACTAGAGGATATGTTAATTTGGCCCATATGAGTGGATAAATGGTTTATATTTCCTAATAATATAGATCCCACCACACCATTGGCATGGGTTATGGGTTTGGGTTGAAAAACATTATTCAATGACTGAGGAGCATTGGGAATGATCTTGTATAAAGTACCTACTTGAGATTAAATCAAGTCTAATTAATGGGCGTGTAATATGGTTTGTTCCTTAGTTTGGGCTCCTACCTTGGCTACATCTTCATCAATCCTAAGAAAGAGACACTTGATAAACCATTCACACACTAGCTCAAAAAGGAGCTTAGTTCATAATAGAATTTTTCTCCTTATCCACTCATGAAAGTGATCTAAATTGTGGGTGGAGGTATCCCCACAAAAAGTGGTGAGTATATTGGTTTTGTTGACAAGAAAAGTTTATATGCTTCATTGAAAACACTGTTGAATCCCATAGAGCATGCAAGATAATGGGACAAATCCCGGTGCTTAATTCCCCTTGTGTATTAATTATAATTAGGTACAATATAATAATATGCTGAAATAAAAGAAAATAAATATGTATAGGAACAAGTAAACTTAAACAAAAAATTTATGCAATATGCACACTATACAACTAACCAAATTGGAGAGGTGTGAAATGAACTAGTAAGATAATGTGACAGCTTCACCCATGGTTCTCTCATAAACTTCATTGTACATATTTTTGCAATATGTGAAATAAATAAAAAGGGGTCTGAGTTAAAGGGACATAGATTTCAGAGTTGGGGAGGAGGATTTCTTGCTTGGGAGGTTGTGGTTTCTTGCGTAAAGAAAGAAACCTGAAATGCACGACATCCATTAAAGGCTGGTTGGTGCATGAATTCAAGGTACTGATCTAAAAATTAAATGGGTTGTAAGAGAAAGTACTGAGTGCCATGTTGCTTGAAAAACAACAAAAAGAAAATGAGACAAATATTTATGAAGGGGACTATGATTTGCAAGGTAGAAAGGATGCAACCGTAAATGTTGGTTGAGAAAGAGGCCAAGGAGGCAATCATGAGGGGGAGAGAATCCCTGTAAAATAAGAAAAAACACAATAGAAGACACATTCATTTGAGAGGGAAAGAGGCAGACAAAGAAGGCAAAGGAAATTATGGCATCTAACGATACCAAATCAGTAGGTAGCTATGAAGAGAATAGAAGGGAATTGTATTAGTTCTCTGGTTCCTTGGAGGCTGTGGGTTGAGCTGCTAGTCTTTGGAATCTTGTAACATATTGGGGTTCCTAGAGGATGTAGGTTGAGATAGGATCCTTGGCACTTTGTAACAAATTGGGTCCCTAGAGGCTGTGGGTTGGGATGGAATCTTTAGAGCCTTGTAACAACATGGGTCCCTTGGACACTGTGGGTTGAGATAGTAGACTTTGGATCGCTGTAATGGCTTGTGAAGAGGCCATCCTAAAGAAGAATCAAAGGAAGACCTGATTGAAGACCCTTGGTTACTGCATTACATTCACAGTGGATTATGGGCTCCTAATGAGGTGGTGAATCAATGTGTGTGCACTTAGGGGTGAGGTAGAGAACCTATGGACTCCCTCCGTTGACAAAAGAAGTGGAAATTAGCTAGTGGATTAAGGAAGGAGGTCCTTTGGAGTCCCTATTTCATTCGGTAGTTGGATTTCAAGTCTCTCAAAAAAGCAACTCCCTCAAATATAGAATCTTTCTCGGGAGTGACAACTACAAGTATTTGTGGCTGTAGGTGTCTATGGTTGGGTGGCGAGTCCTTATCCTAGACTCAATTTCCCTACAAGTCCAAAGATAAGTATATTCTTGTACTTGTTTATCTCTTGATGAACCATGATGCATTCTTGATTGTGTTAGTTCTGGATTTTGCAACTACATTTTTGTTGTTAATCTATGAATATGCAGATACATTAAGTTATGCAGATACAATATTGATGTACATGCTAAATATATGTGTGTGTGTGTGTGTTGTTTCTCTAGAATGAGTGATTTTATTAAAATAAACTAAGTGAGCATGAGCTTTGGAATTGGAAATACGATGTTATGCGAATGACTTGCTCATGTTGAACATATAACAATAGGTGCAAAAAATGTGTAATAAGTTATATGATAATAAGTTCTAAGCTATAATGCTAAACTGAACCATAATCCAAATGAAATTCTTAAGTGTATTGCAAAAAAAAAATAAGTGAATAATAGAGGAACACAAGGACATGTTGAAGGCCGCAAAAAAAGCCATAGGAGCTTGAATTAAAACTTGAAATAGTTGGTTCAGAGACCCTTTTTATTAATGTGAAACAATTACATGAAAGATTGTCTTCTTAGTAGGGTCACCATTCTCTTACATCATTTATTTGCTTGTGTTACAAGATGTTTTACCGTGCGGAAAAAATTGCATCAACGCTGAGGGTTATTCCCCTTGGGGCCAGATAATCCCATCTGCGTTACCTAAATCACCTTTAGACTTGGATTCTGAGCAGGCTAGATATCTTTCATTGGCATCCTAGTGTCGCCAGTGAGGAACCAAATGGTTCCACGTAACTCTATGGAGCTGCTTACATGATCAACATGGATTATGGCACTGGCGGTGTGTGGCAAGAAAGGTGGAGATCTTTTAGGAGGCCACATCAAGCCCATGGTAGTTAAGGGCCATAAGAGTGCTTATGTCGACATGCACTGGATCCCTTGTACAAGAACGGAGAATGCAGGTAGGCCAAAAAGTTCTTGGAGTTCAATTCTACTAAGCTTAGTATGGGTAGTACCATGGAACACCTTAATGAAATCATTGGCTTTGACATGAAGCCTTGAAGTCAATCTGGAGGCATGTAGGACATCTAAGGTAGAACCATGGTAAAAAATATTGACTCAAGGAAGTCTATGTCATAGCAAAGCTTGCTTTTGGTGTGATAGTGGAGATCCCCATCTGAGACGTCTCATGAGGCAGGGTCAAAGTCCCTTAGCCAAGCCATGACAAAGAATGAGAAGGAGAACTTGTTGTGGCATAGAGGGTTCAAGCCCTAAACTTATAGGAAAAGAGAAGGAAAGCTTATATTTTCGCATATGAAGCACTAACCATGGAAGCTTTCCATGGGCGTGGCTCGATTATCCTCTAACACAATTGGTTGCGAGAAAACTAACATGAGCCAAAGGTTTTACATAGGAATATCTCTACAGGTGAAAGTAAGGGAGATGCCGAGATTGAGCACATGGATGATGTGGTAAGATGATGTGTTCCCGATGATTTTTTCATTAGCTGGAGAGTTGGCCCAAACCACACATAAACCTATATGCCTCGCCCAATAGGATGAAAAGAAGAAACAATGGAAAAATTTAGGAAACGCCTAGTAGGATGACGTACATCATACCATGCAGTAGTATGTGTAGGTTCTGTTGGTGGAGAAGGGTCTCACCAGCCAAGTCAGACTGATGATATGACCCCTGAAAAATAAAGAGGAATTGCAAAGGAGATTCCATGGTAAAGGAAGCAAGATGAAGTGGCATAAGTTGTGGTGATAGTCGAGGGTTGTCACAGTCAACAAATGGGACAAGGGACCATAAAATCCCACCATCCATGCAAACCGGGTAAGAGAACCTTAGCAGTGGGTAAAAAGCATTCTCTAAAATGGGTCAGTAAGGAACCAAAAATATGACATAGGCCAACCTTGCTAGCCATCCACCCAAGCCAAACGATGTTATAATTGGTGGGAGGTGGACCCATATCTAGATTAGCTCGATGCTATGAACTTGAAGAGATAAAGCAGTGATTTAAGAGAGGGTGCCAGGCTATGATGATCAGGATGATGTGTGATGGTAGCGATGGTGGTACTTGACATATAGGATAGTGGACTAATGAAGAGATGGCAGAGAGGGATCATTTTCCATGTAGTGGGACCCACCTGAAAGGTGTCTGGCTAATACAAGGAACGAAGGCCCTTGGGTTTTCGGTGGGCATGGTGAATATATATATATATATATAGATCCCATTCTTCTTATGGTAACTAAAGGGGTCGGGTGAGGTTACAGAGTGGTATCAGAGCATCTAGGTTCAACACTTGGACTGGATGGGCTATATCATGAGCAAGTGATGATTTTTGAGAATTGTGTAAACAAATTATTTAGGTGTAAAATGTCAGTCTAAATAAATTAATAAACAACCTAACTAGGCATCAATTCATCATGTGACATGGTGGAATGACATAATGTTAAGTTGTTAATTGCCACCGATGATTTGACAGTGTACACATTGTTGGCTTTAGGGGCTTAGACCCAGGTTCACAATTAGCCACACTAGCCAACAAAAGCTTATACCACTATCCCTTTCAATAATGACTTGCTTGCGCAGATCGCAGTCTCAACCGAGGCGATATTGGGGGATGCTAGAACCAGGTTTCTGCATCCAGAGGGGCTATGCATTGTGGCTATAAGGTTTTTAATAGTTTAGGGCTTAATCATACCTTCACAAACCTTTAACCTTATTGTTACAATCATAAAGAGGTTTTCTGCTTAACAGATTAGCGGACTACGCGAAACTATTCTAACATATATTATTTTGCATAAAAAATAGTATTTGAACCTTCATGATGTAATTGTAGAAGAAAGATATAAAATAAACCATAAACATGATAAAACATAGAACTTATGCAAACATACTGAGATACATAGATTTATCCTCAAATTTCTTCTTTATTAGTCAAGTCTTCTCAAATACAATCTTTCTGACCCTGCACACATAACTGTAGGGGCCTGTGAACTCAGTTGTAGACTTACCAAGGTCTCTGCGCACACAGCTGCAGGAGCCTTCCCCTTTGCCTAACTACAAAAAGATCTTAAAAAAGCAGACTCAAAAGTATTTCATCAATTTAATTCCTGCCGTAGACTTGCTAAAACATCCCTTCATATATGATTTTACCCTTACAATACCATGGCCCACAAACCACGGGTAGAGCTCAAAATCCTCTAGATAATCCCATCCCTTTACAAAACAAGGGGCTTTGACTGACCCTAAAGCCCCTTTGACTCAATTAACTCCATGCTAATCGTGATCCTCTCCTCAAAATGTGGATTCTTTACATGACTCGGACAAAAATTAGACCCAAGGGATGCCTACCCAATAGGCCCCCAACACAAAGATGTGACCATGGAAACTTTTAGGGGCTAATATTTGCAGGTGGGTTAATTTTGCATGTTTTCTTTTCCCAAAAATGATTTGCCAATTTACATTTTTTCTAAAATGATTTGCCCAAATTTTATAATACACCATTATTTTACCTTAAAAATAGCCGAAATATTATATCAACTAATTTAAAATCTTTGGAAATGTAAATATTTCTACAAAAATATCAACAAAAATTTTACAATTGTATATTAGGGACTAGTAATATTCACCAAGGTTTCTAAACTTTAAGATAAATTTCCATCCTTAAAATTTCCCCTAGATGTGACTCATCCTCGAGTCCTTCAGCCAACACGTCCTCAATCTTAGCTTCCAGACCTCTGTATGTAGTTTGTAATGGATGGAGTGTTTTTGTGCATTTCTCTGCGGCCTATCGAACTTCGCCTACGAGCGTTTTTGTGGTCGACCCCTCTGCTGCGAGGCCGATTGTCCTTTGGGTTTGCTTCATGCTCTTTGGTTTTCCCTCTGATCCTGGGAGAGATGGCGGGCATCATCTAGCCAAGGATGCATTCGTGCAGAGATGATTTGTGCCTTTCTCTACAACTCATCAATCTGTCCCTATAGAAGTGTTCCTTCCTCGAGACAGGTCAACTGTTGTATAGGTGCTAAGGTCTGCACCATGGCTTTAAGCTCATCAAACTACAGTTGCTTGTCTCTGATTTCTGATTCAATCTTCTATACATGTGGGTCTTCTTGCGGTGAGGCCGACACTTCCATTGTATCTTCAAAAAGTTAACTACAATCCTTTATTGCAGTCTCTATCTGAACCTTAGCAGTTTTGATCACAGCTTCATGCTGCTCGCGAAATTATGGTGGTGTTGTAGGCTGTAGCTTCATTTGAAGCTTTGTAATCTGCATCTATAGTTCAAAATGAATCTTGCCCATCTCTTCCTTTGATTCTCAGACTGCTGCTGCTAGTTTCTGAATCTTTTTTGGTAAAGCTGCTTATCCATGGATTTGGAGCTCGGGAAGCTCACTACATGCTTTGATTGTGGCCTCTTCCATCTGCTGGCTGCACGTAGCTACCTCCTCGCTATCCTGCATCACTTTATTCTTTTCCTCGAACATCTATTAGTTGTTTATTATGATTTCATTGATGACCAATAGTGTTTGCTGCTCCTATATCTTGATTTCATCTGTGATGCCCTAATGAAGCTCATGCAGTTCTTGAAGGGGAAGCACCACAAGATTTAGGCTTAGGTTTTTCAATTTGTCTTGTGTAGCCTCGAAATGTAGTGATCCTTTTGGAAAATGAACGGATCGAAGGTCTGCGGTAATCTTGGCTATCAAAGGTACCACACTCGCTTACTTCATGCTCACATGAACCACACTCACTTGAACCACGCTCATCTGAACCTGTAATTATTTAAGGCCCTGCTGGACCTTTGTCAATATTTCCCTGTATTGATCCTCAATTTCCCCACAAATATCCTCCATCGTAGTGTGAACGACATCCCCAATTTCATCAAAGTCCCCCTTAGTGAGGACCAAAGGATCTGTGCTGGTTGATTTGTCAAACTTCTTCTTCTTCCATGTACCACAAGTACTCTTCTTCTTCCGCTTATTTATTATGAATGGAGAATCAACGTCCTCCACGTCCACATTAGGGTCTCCACCACTCTATTCTCCTTTACCAGTCTCCTGCTCAACTACGGGCTCAGTAAGCTTTCCCTCGAGGTCAATTGTGACTGTTAGAGGCACTTTCTCGGTATCCTTCTTAGCCACTGTTTTTTCACCCTACACACTTGTTCCTACCTTCTCAGTCACTTTTACACTTCTTGGGGTAGGCCAATTACTCGACCACTTACTGATGACCATCATGATGTCATCTTTAGACACTAAGTATGGTATCCCATGCCATACTTTTTGTTGGCTTAAGGGGGCCTAACCCAAGTTCAGAGTTATTTGCACTAACCAACAAAACCCTAACTGTAGGCCCTTTCAACAACAATCTACATAGCGCAGGCTCTAGTCTCACCTGAAGCAGTAATTGGGGATTCAAGAACCAAGTTTCTGCATCAAGAGATTGTGTGATGTGTGTTTTGAACCCCTTGCAGCTCAGATCTGCCTTCACGCATATCTATATCTTCCTATGGGCCACTACTGCAACTCTATTCAATTGACTTCTAGGTCTTCACGAAGGGATGCGATCATGCTAATCAGACCTAAAAGGGGCAGATTCAAAACTTTCACCCAGTAAATAACAACCCTGGATCTGCCTTCATGCAGATCTACCCTATTAGTAAGAGATCTATTTAATATCTTCGCGGAAATAGTTTGTTACACTTTTCATGCATAAGTATTAAAGATCTAACATATTCGCGCAGAGAATACAATTTATTTCATAAAAAATAGATCATTAAGCGACGATGCATAAACTTAAACAGAAACAAGAACAAGGCACAGATGCAATAGATTCATTCCAAAAAAGTCTTTATTAGATTCAACATTCAATTTACAGACTTGTCTATGCTGTGCACCTAGTTGCAGGGGCCTGTGCACTCAGCTGTGTACCTTCTAAGGTCTCTACACACTCAGCTGCAGGATCCTTCCCCTTTCGCCTAAGTACAAGAAACCATAGCTTTCCTGCCTTAGCACTTTGCCCTTACACTTGTTCTTCACCAAAAGTTATCTTTCTAGACTCGTTATGACTCAAATATTTATAGCCTTTCTATTACAATACCTGGCCTGTGACCTGTGGGTGAATCTCAAAACCATCCTATCACTTACCCATACAAGGGGCTAAAGACCCTTTGAGTCTTACTTAGCTGTGCACTCCGCTTCCCCATTTCATGGAGACTTTACATTCTTTACCAAATTCTAACAAAAAAATAATTAAACTAACCAAAATTGACCCTGGGGACCCTATCCCAACACTTTCTCCAAATATTTCTTGGCACGGATAGAGACAATGTGAAAATCTGCTTTAAAATCAATAATGTCGCTATATTGTTGAAATAATGCAGGTGACAACCACGACCTTTGGTTGATGATTGTGCGTAGGTCTATCTCAAAGAGAACCCATAATATTTTGCTCTTCATAACTTGGGTTAGTTCCTTAGAGGCCCATAACGAGGTAAACTTCACAGCCTCACACACATCAAGTTCTACATTAGGGAACTATGATTCCTCTAGTGTTTGCCATGCTACCAACATGATTAAGAGTAACAACCATGCATAGTGGAATGGATTCCCTTGTTCCTGTGCTTCACGGAAGTCATCAAAAAACTCCTGATAGAGATACTCAGACCAATTAAAATGGACCACCTTGCTACACTGTGTAGACAAGGATATGAGTGGGGCCAACACTTCGTCTTCCCAACACTTCCTCATGATTTTACCTACCAAAATGGACACAAAAAAGCGCACAACCTCATTTTTAATATAACTAATAGAATAGAACTCGGACTTCTTGATGATGCCATAGTCTTTATTCATCTGGTCTGCCAACTTTTTCTCCTGAGATTTCCTAGCAAATGTTTCATTGGGGTTCACTCCTTGATGAGGTAGCATAGTAATCGTTCAGATTAACATATCATTAATTGGGATTGTCTTTTTGAGCCACATATGCCCATCATGTACCAATGGCAGTGATTGGTGCACACATATTGTGTTTATGTTGTTGCACCCAAAATGTGGAACATAAAGCATGTTCAACAACCTAGTGTGCTGAATCTTGGCTACCCACGTCATTGGTTCAACCCTTGTCACTCCAACTTCTTCGTAATAAATAGATTAGGGGTACTTGCTGGGCTCGAATTGGGGACAATTGTTGCGATCATTCAAATCCCAATCCTCCATGCACAGGTGTAGCACCTTAGCCAACAACTCCACCTCAATTTGCACTTCCTTTGGTAATAGGGGTTAAATACCTTATATTTGATGGAATCTGGGTCCTTTGTCACCTTCACAATTGGTTTCCTGAGTGGGATATAGGGTGGTAACTTGGAGATTGGTTCCACCTCATTTGCACTGATGTCCACAAATCCACCAGCTAATTCATCCTCATCCCAATCTTAGGGCTCTATTGGTTATTATTGCACATCCATTTTCTCCTTACTCCATAGTTTTGCGGGGATTTTCATCAGTGATTGTCTAGCTGGGGTCCTTTGGGGCTTCTTCTTCTTTTTGGCCACTGATGCTACAATAGTAGGCGTAGTTCTTGGTGATCTAGTTGCAGTTGCATGGTTGGCTATGAGGCAGTCATAATGGATTCTAGATGTCGAATCAAAAACTCATGCTCAAGCTTCTTCCAACTCCAACCAGACATATAGTAGAATGATCGACTACACTTAGGTGAAAAATCTCATAGAAAATTCTCAACAAACAAAGTGTCTGAATTTGGAGCAGGATTCCATATTTATAGCTTTTTTCAAATTCAAACCACTCAATTCCCTCTAGATCTTCCTTATAAATGCGGATTTGGTAGAATATTTTCTTATATATGCCTCTTAAATTCATTTTTCATGCTCTGCTTAGTGACAATTTCCTTGTCAAATCATCCCAATGATCATATTATCAATGAAATGTGCCACTGCCCTCCCTGTAGCACAATTACCCCTTCTCCATCACAGCTTTCTCCACTTGCGCCATCCTCCTAAATGTCGTGTAACCCTCCTTCTTTGATAAGGTCCTTTCTTGGCAGAGTATTTTATAGTACCATGCTTCCTTCCAACTGCCTGGAGCACTAAGATTGTCCTCCATTCATATAGTGATCATGCAGTCCCAAAGATGGAGTTGTCCCTATAGAGCTTCAACCTACTCCCATTTAGTCACCCAACAAATAATTCTTCATTCAGCTTCATGAGCTGGACTGCGCCACCATCTGTGATATCCCTTATAACATACAGGCGTAGCCAATGCATCTTGAACTTACCAGGGAACTGAATGAACTTACTATCATACAACAAAACCAAGTCTCCATTCTTAAATGTCCATAGCTTAATATCTCGATCGTGCCGTGCCTTTTCCTAAGCCTTTTGTACTTGTTGGTGAAAACCTGCAAGAAAGTGATCTTCTTCTGGCGGGAGTAGTTTCTCCAATATTTCTTGCATAACATCACCATCTGCCATATTCCTAACTGCTTTGATTCTAAGACTGGGTACTATATATTCCATTGGCATTACATCTTCTTGTCTATACATTAGTCTGAATTGAGTCTTCCCTATCAGCTTGTTGCAAGTAGTCCTATATGCCCATAACATTGGAGGTATGCACACATCCCAATCATTCCTTTTGACATTGGAGGTTCACCAGAACATTCTCTAAAATTTTATTAAAAGCCTCAACTGTTCCATTCACTTGAGGATGATAAGGCACTGTGATCTTCTGGTGATGTACCTAGAACTCTTCTGTTAATGATTCAATCGTGCTGTTGAGGAAGTACATTCCTCTGTCGCGCATCAGGATCTTCAGCCACCCAAACCTAGAGAATATACATTCAAAGATGAAGTGTGTAGTAGTGTTTGTGCTGCAGTCCTTTCTTGGTTGTGCCTTATCCATCCTCGTCAGATAATCTATCATGGTGATAATATATCATGCACTCATCTTCTTTCCTGGTAGATTGATCGATCCCACAAAATCAATCACCCACTTATCAAAAGCCTGCAATGTAGCTTGTGGATTCAATGGAAATCCATCTCTTCACGATGGTCTTCTGGTCCTCTAGAAAACATCATAAATACTACAATATTCCTTCGAATCCTTGTGCATTGTGGGCCACCATAGTCCTACCCTCAATTTTTTTGCGATGTTGCTTTGCCCACGTAGTGCCCTCCTTCGACACCACCATGCGCTTTCACCAAAATATTGTGTATTTCATGCTCAAGGACATATTTGCACAATATTTCATCAAGTCCCATTTTATATAGAATCACAACAATCAGAGAAAAATTCGTTGCTCTCACTACTAATTATTTCTTTTGTTTCATTGAATACTCCACAAGGGCTAGTACTGTAGTCAAAAAGTAAATAATATCTGCAAAATATTCATGAGCAACCCCTATGGCAAAGAGGTGCACATTAGGTAATCCTTCTTCAATGTTGGTAGGTTCTTCACTATTATCAATTCAAGATAGATGATTCGGCCCAGCATTTAGTCATCCTAGCTTGATGATTACCTCAAAATCATATTCTTGAAACAGTAATAGCCATCTACAAATATTCGTCCCCAACACAGACTTGTTCACCAAGTATTTCACAACAGCATGGTCTGTGAACATTTTGAAGTCCACACCCAACAAGTAGTGCTTGAACTTCTACAGTGCGTACACCATAGGCAAGACTTCTCATTCCGTCGTGGAATAATTCCTCTCCACCTTAGAAATTTTGCGAATCACAAATGCAATGGGGTGATCAATATCCCCCTCCCCTGGTTGCATTAAGACAACTCCCAAAGGTATATAGGATGCATCCACATGAACGTGGAACTCCTTCCAATTTAGAAACACCAAGATCAACACAGTAACCATTTTCTCTTTTAAGACATCCAGACTCTTCTGACACTCATCATCCCAATAGAAGGTGGCATATTTATTTAGTAGTTTCTCCATTGGTGTATTGATCCGTGTGTATGCCTTAATGAATTTTCAATAATATCCATTGTGTCCAAGAGTTGTGCGTAGCTACTTCACATTCTTTAGCAGATCCAAATTAATAATAAAAACGATTTTTGCAGGATCTACCGTCATCCCTTGCTTATAGACAACATGTCGTAGTAAAATCCCATAAGGCACACAAAAAATGCACTTCTTCAGGTTTAATGAGATTTGATACTTCTTGTAGATATCCAACATCAAACACAGGCTCGAAATATGCTTCTTTACTAGCCCAAAGACTGTCCATGTTTGGTGTAGGAATTGCACTGAAGAAAACTCCTCAACACTTAATTGTGAACCCAGGGGTTTCGTAATCTTAGAGATGAAGCACAGGAAATGCTAGAAGTGGTATGAACTTTTCCTATTCCTAATCCTACTTCTTAAATCAAATTTTGTAGAATCAGATAGAAAGCAATCTTAAAGACAATTGACACCCAAGCAATTCTAGTGCTGGAATGTAAAAGAATAATTTGCGAGGAAATCAAGTAAAGGAACTTTCACACAACTGGAAGAAATCTTAAATGTTGAAATGAAATACTATATTTATCTTCAGTATAGATGGCTAATAGTTTAACAACTGGGCCCTTGCAAATATCCTTTTCCAATTGATTTTCCTTCTACACCAAGCAACCTGTTCTTGTACTATTACAATCTGCTTGCACTAGTGCAGGTACAGTATTTATGTGAAAAAATATATTTTACCTTCTTTACTGAAGAATTATGTCTTTATGTAGATGCTCTAAGCCTCAAGGCTTAGAGCACTCTGTTCCTATGACAAGAGACTAGCTCTTGCACCAAGACAGAGCTTCCTCCACCAAAGTTTCCAATTTACTTTCGAAAGGATTAAAAGACGTGTTGAAAAGAATTGCAATCACAAGCTAAATTATGTGAAAGAGAATGCCTTAATTAACTAAACTTTGCAATGAAAGTAAATTTCATAAAGAAAAACCAATTCGAAATAATAAAGCAGAAGTCAAAGTAATTCGCATGCATCAACTAACTTTCAGAAATTCACTTATAACATTTATGTTCCTTGTTCTTAAGTCATAAACTGCAAGTATAAAGTATAGTGTTTGTAATAACGTTCTTTATTAATTCATGTTAATATCGTTCAGAAGTATAATTCTTAACATTGAGAATGATTACTTGAATTGACAATACGTTTTCTTGCAGGAATAAATGAAATTATAAGTAGGAAAGGAAAGTAACACTTTCTGTAAAGTAAAATGGAGTGCAGGAAACTACATGCACTAGTATAGGAAGAATCTTCCTATACGAACTGAGCGGAAGAAAATTAAGGCAAAAATTGCAGGAAGGAAATTGCAAGAAATTAATTTGCAGGAAAGAAATTGCAAGAAAGAAATAAACTTAATTAAAGTTCCAAACTACAGATCCATTCATGCTTGACTATGAAATGAATTTAACTCAAAATTCTGAAATAAACATAAGAGCAATCAAAGCCACACAACTACAAATGAATAAATGTTCACACAAACTTTTTAAATGGTGAAAGCACAAGGGTAAACAAGCTGGGTTAGTTGGGCCCTAGCCAACCAACCCGTTTCCCATTTAGGAAATGAAACGATTCAACATTTAATCATGCATGAAATAGAAATTAAACACATTGTGAAGAAAACATGGCGTATTCCTGGTATTAGCTTGATCAACCAATATACATGGTAGTGCGAGTCCAGCTCAGAACCTAGAGTGAGACAAAATTACAAAGTAAACAAAATTACAACTCAGAGATTGCTATCTTAGCTCTACCTACAGTCTACATTATATACAGTCTCTTGGCCTTAGCCATATTCTACTAATTACATTCATTTCCTATTTAAGGCTTTCAGTCGAACAGACTAACAAACAACATTGCAAAATCGGCTGATGGTTATAATAAGGCACGAACTTTACTGTCCATAGACCATATTATTGGCACGAATCCCTGACTCTACATTGCCAATGTCCATCCTCAGATAGTTTGCAACTGAACTAGGTGTCGTGGATAAAAAATTCTCACATTGAATATCATGGATATCATAGAGAAACTTGTTGGTGGTGCAGGAATCTACCTGCACTGATCACGCTAAATAATGATTAACACTTAGTTCTTCAATTACTTTTAGGATAGTTAAACATAAGTTACAAGAGATACTAAAAGGTATGAAATCTATGTAAAGTAATTAATAAAGCACTTAATAAATCTTAATTATGAAATACGAAGTATATGTAGGATGTTGGGTTGTGTTATATTCTTTCCACGACTAGCTCACATAGTTAACTGGGGGGTTAGAGGGGGGCGAGTAGCCCCCCTCTATGGGGTTCGGGGCAGCGCCCTGAGGGAATTTTTTTTTGGACCCTATATTTGGTTGTGTGGACCTACCTATGGTTTTGTGCATGGTTTTCGCACATGGTTTTAGACATGATGGTTCTCGGTCCATGGTTTTGGACGCAATGGTTTTCGGTCCATGGTATTAGATGCTTCGACATTTATAAATATGTATTGTAACATTGAAAGGAAGATAATGAAAATCAAGCTAGTAGTCCCGGTTTGGGGATCCAGGGGAAATCTCTGTGTATATGTGTTTTATGTGTTATGCTCTCACTATTGTTTAATTTCTGTGTTTTAGAATTCTTATGCAGGTAATTTCTGTATGGGGTTAAAACCTACATTTGGTATCAGAGCTGTTTTGGATTCAAGGGGACACCTTTGTTGTTGAGGGGTTTCGCTCAAGCCTGTGGCAAACCTTGTTCAGTGGGAGATCTGCGAGATCGATTCTAGTGGTGAAAGAAGATGTCGAGCAGTGGAATGATAGATATCGAGAAATTTAATGGTCAGTGTTTTTAGTTGTGGAAACTCAAGATGGAGGATCTGTTGGTGAATAAAGATTAGTGGATCGCAGTAGATCCAGGTACTAAACCAATAGGAGTGTCCGATGAAGAATGGAAGAAGTTGGATTGGAAGGCAAAGAGCACAATATGATTGTGTGTCTCAGATTCAATATTTCTGAATGTATCAGGGGAAGCTATGACGAAGGCTTTCAATGGGACAAGCTAGGGACTTTGTACCAATCTAAGTCTCTGGTGAATAAACTGTTCCTACGGAAAAAGTTGTATCACCTGACGATGAAATATGGAGACTGAGTGACAGAGCATCTGAACACATTTAATACTGTGGTAAGTTAGTTATTATCTGTTGATATTAAAATTTTAGATGAAGATAAGTGCATCAGTTTGTTGTGTTCTCTACTAGATTC
>APFE031316080.1:51701-64173 GCA_000404065.3 Pinus taeda | reverse complement strand
AAAATCCCAGAAGCTGGCTCACCCCCCTGCAAATATCTATATATGGATCCCTCATCCTAGAGATCCAGAGGCTAGAATTTTGTGTTTTGTAAGGAAGTGTTGTTGGTTTCTCTGTGAAACATTGTATTGTTGGGTGATCTAGTATTTTCATGAGGTGAAGCGGGCTTTCATCTTGGGAGGATGGTGTTGGATCAAATAGCTAGGTTGTAATCCTCTCTTCAACTACTTCTATCAATAAAGCTATTTGAGTTTTCCTCCATATGCTTGTATATCTCTGAATCTTGTATTTGTTTATGCATGTGTATGGTTAATGTACATCTGATCCTATATTGTTTATGGTTATAGATCTCTATGCTTTGATGGTATTATGCTGCCTTGACTCTACAGGTGTTCTTTGAAGCAGGACAAGTGAGAAAAGAGTGGTGAAAGCTCTATCAAAGGAGAGAGGAAACAAGCAAGGAGCCAAGCAAAAGACTGAGGTTGGTACTCTCTGCTTCTCTCTCATTTATCTCTCATAAAGGAAAACGCAAGTAACTTTGAATAGTTTGTTTCTAAGATAGCTACCCGTCTTAGTGGGACTAGAAGCTCTGAATGGACACTAGTTTTCCCGTAAACATGAAGCGAATGACAACTTCTAGGCTTAAAGACGTTGGAACAAGTCTCTAGCCTAGACCTTCTAAATGTGATTGTTAGGTTTCAAATGTGCCTTCTGTTAATTGAATACATTTTAGAGCTTATCTTGAAATTATTTCTCAGTTTTTAGGCCTTATCAATGTGACTCGAAAATCTCCTATATGCAGCTAAATGAGACAAGAACCTTTCAATTCAATGAATTGTTTACACTAATGAGAGTAGAAAACACACTCAATGCAACAAACAAGCACTTTGAAAGCAAAAATAACCTTTTCACTATTTCACTTTTTTGGAAACAAAATGATGAAAAACTCTTTCCAATTCCTATCTTTCCTACCAAACGGACTTCAAGTAGTCCTTTCACTAGTAAAGAGAATTCATTTCTTTTACAATGCAAATGGTGATGTAACTCTAGTCTTCAATGATGCTAACTTATGTATCATATTGATTCGGCAAACTAGAACTATGTATTTTTCAATGAAATGAGAAAAGAAATGGTTCACAAACACTTCACGCTTCAATGAAACATTTCCAATACAATCAACCTCAAGAAAATGCAAAGCAAAAAACATAATTACTTTCAAACTAATGATGCAAAGACTCAACCAAAAACAAGATGAGCAATGTGATCTATGCCCAAAAAGAGACACTCAAACAACAAAGGAAACTTTTCAAACTTGTTAAACAGAAAACAAAGCAACAAAATGACTAATAAACAAATTGCAAGGAGCAACTCGACTATTGACTTGACTTGATGAGCACACAAACAGGTGAATGCATGACGACCTAGATGCCCTAGGGTTATAAACCATCCAAGTACTCAAAAAACAAAGTGAAGACAATGCAAACCAAACAAGCATATAAACCAAGCTAAAATAGCTTTCGAGCCATGGAGAACACAGTCAAAACAAGCTAAGAGGTAGAAATCAGAAGTGCAAGACACACTAGTTATGATCTAGGGGATACCCTGATCTTCACCTACATGAATCAGCGTGACTGCCTAACTGAAAACAAGCACCAAAATGGGGTCGGCACGACTGTTTTTGAGAAAATTGCGCTGATCAGCACAACTGTCAGAACAATAATCACAAACCAGAGCAGTAAAGCAGCCAAAGCAGAGAACACTAAATGGAAACGGTGATACTAGAAAAGTTCACACAAAACCATAAAATGACAATAAATCAAATAAAAGGATTGGATCCCCATTGGAGTCACCAATTTGTGGTGCAGGTAAATTCTTAGTGTAGACATAAACAATTCCTCTAGCCCGAGAGAGCAGGTCTAGCCACAAAAAAACAATCTATGGAAAATATCCTTAAGCTAGAATCAAATAAGAGGGCCTACCTCTTAGAATCCTATTCCACTTGGTGATGATCCTACTTCCTTACTCCAACTATCTTTCGTTTCCTTCCTTTGAATACCTAAAACAAGCAAACAAACAACAACAACAAATGTGATAGCATACAATATTGTATTCAACCTACTTAATAGGTCAAGGAACATTAAGCCATAAAGATGTAAGATAACACTTCATGTAGGAAATCAATCAATACTTGTATTCATATAAATCAAAAAGAGATTACAACCAATGCCTTGACGTTGTTGGTATCCTCCAACATATCCGGTTCCCACACTTCTGCTAGCATCTCATGGATAGCCCCAACAATGGAACTTTTAAGGCCTATTCCCTTTAGTCTCAAACCAAACCAAACACAGTATCCTCCCTCAAACATACACTAGAAAGCTACAAGCTATAGATGTCTTGTTGATCATTCAAACTCGCTCCAAAAACTAGTTTAGCTTGGGAAAAGAGAGGTTTATATAGCTTGGATAGATGGGAGAGGGTTCCTTTCATCATGGGAGAGGTCTTATCTCTTTAGTTTGTTCCATCCTAATAGGGGAAAAGAGCCCAAATTGACTTCTTCGGCTCCATCCAGCCCAACCATCTACCAGACTTCTGTTACGAAGCTTCTAGACCTGGAAGCTTCAACTCCATATTTAAAAAACTTGCCAAAAGAGGATTGGCGCTATTGGAAAAGGGATTAGTCGCTTCATACAGCGTTAGTGCTAGTTTTAATATCTAAAAATCGATGTGAGGAGGAAATTGGTCAGTAGCATCAGTCTTGTAAACTGGGGTAAAAGGAAGATTCTTGAGAAATGATGCAAAGGGGAATTATTCTACTCATGAAGAGGGACATCCTAATAGTTTCTTCATGATGGAAAAGCATGTGGTGTTCACTGTAGAGGTCCTTCAGGATCATGGACGGGAGTATAGGGACAGTGACAAAATTCTATGTATCAGTTCCTCTCCTCAACCTGGAGGAATTACGAAGTGCTAACAGTGGTATTATTTGGGCCATATTTAATGTATTGATTAGAAATTAGGGTGTGTTTGGTTATAATGTATGGATTACATGGAAATGGATGGTGTAATACTTAACGGGTGGTACAAAAAACATAAATTTAAGGTTGGATGTTTCGATGTTAAGGGATTATTTTTTTTAATTTTTTTTATAATGAAGTTGTATTAGTGCTTTAGTGGTTAGATGGATTTCAAGTTAAATGTTCAGTTTTTTTTTTTAATCATGGTTCACCAGCAATGAGTTGGAATAATATGGGTGAGCCGCTTGATTAAAGCTTCTATGCACCACTATAATACTAAGAGTATATCCAAAACTCGCAAGTTAGATATACTATTAGATATTCTATTAACTTATTAATGATATCAACATATGTATCTGAGGGTAGTAACTACATTTCAAGCCTTTTCATAGTAGTGACGACATGTCCCTCTTCAAGAATCAATCTTAGGTGGAGGGGAAAACAAACCATTTTCCAAACCACTTAAAATAAACCCACAAGACAAGTTAGGTGTACTACTTTAATGGTTACAAGGCTAGTTGACTAAGGGTTAACATTGGGATAAGGTGATTAGGACTTATTAATTATGGTGGTCAAATACAGTTCAAGGTTAGGGGTTTTATGTGTAACAGATATCAAGGATAAGGAGTCAGTTGGTTAAGCATCAATGGGTTAAATTTGTTAGGGATTATTGATCAAGGGGTTTTAATTTAGTTGTGTGGGTCAGGGTTTTGGGGCTTAACCTTCTAAGGTTAGAGGAAATTCATGGTCTAGGTAATGGTAAAAGGGAAGTGATTTAACAATCATAGATACTATTCAACAATGGTCGACAAGGTTCCATATGGTCAACGAAGGTATAAAATTGGCATTAATGCATTATGATGCCTATGAGTTATGGATTTGTCATGCTAAACTATTTATAGACAAGTGGATAAGTGGAAAAGAAATTAGTGGGAAAATATGTGTCTATTTTATATATTTAATAAATATATACATACTACATCTTTGTTTCAAATTAAAATTCTCATTATTTTTTCGAAGACAGAATTCAAAACCACTTGTTTCACATGCTTATGGTACATTAAGTTTAAATAGGATTATTGAGGACTTTGTTAACAAAAAGAGACACCTTGTGTGATCCTCAATATTCTCTATTGAATTCCAATATTTTATTGATAGTGCTCTAAATATGGTAAGTTAGAAACAATAATTCCTATAACTATTCACCATTACAAAATTTGCTAAAAAAATTATTACTATTTTAGTACTAATATTTATTCACATAACGGTTTTCTTGTTAACTTCTAACCACATAAATGCCTAGTTTTTCATGGGCATGCATTTGAATTTCTTTATATTTCATCACCACCATTAGATTCCATGATCTTTAGAGATCATCATGGCATTGTAGCCTAATTGTGTACTCTAGTTCCCAACTATTTTGTAGCATAGTCACCATGCCTCATCAATGAGCAAAGGGCATGAGAGGTGTGACCTATTTTATAGATTAGGGTGGCTCTCATACCCAGTAGAGGGCAGAGAACTCTGCTCAAAGGTATCATGAAAATACTCCCCAGTTGATTCAAGCAAAAATCAAGCAAGTGGGAAGAGAAATTTTATGGGAGCAATGTTACTTGATTGATATGCAAGTGATAGTTGAGATTGTTGACTAGGCCAATTATTGGTTGAGAAAAATCCATATAGCACTGAGGTAGTGAAAAATAAAAAATAAAAAATAAAAAAGGAGAGGCTTATAGCCATAATGTTTGGCGAGATCCTCCATCAAAGTAGGTTGCAGAAGAGGAGATACGGCTATCAACCTTGACAGGGTGATGGTAAATGGCCAACCAATTATTTGGTAGAAAAATAAGAACTCTCACACAAGAGGAGCCACCAAAGGTCAAACAGTTAAAGAAGCTAACAAACAATGTGAGGATAGTTACAAGAAATTTGCAAGCGGTTGCTAGAATGGGGAAATAGAAATATAGGTTGTGGGATGGGCATAAGAGAAGATAATTTATATTTCGAGAGGAACAAGCCACCAAAAGTAGTGAACATCACCGCATGATGATGCGGTGGAAAAAGAAATTATTATACATATAGTCAATCAAGTGGGTTGTTGGGATGTGTCTTATGAGCATGCTACAACCATATTTGTAATTACATACAAGATAGTTGTAAGGTGTTATAGGTAGAATCAAGGTTGGTGGTCGACCATCCCAAGTATCCATTCGTCATAGTGGACAACTTCCAAACTATATTCATAAGAGTGAGGTAGAAAAACTACAAGGGGACTCAAAGTGTGATGGAGTTGCACAGGCAGAGAATGCAACAAAGGAAATAGGAGCTTAGCTAGGAATGGGTCAATTAGTGTTGTAAAGTATTTTCCATGCAAGGAAAATCTGATGGCAGTAGGGACCTCTTCTCTAGCCATTGAACCATAAATGCATAGGATAGGATTGCCCATAAGAAACCTTCATTGTGACTTACCTCCTCATTTCACACAAGAGTGTTGTTGAAACACTAAATTTCATTCCATGCAGGTGCACCGTGGAAACACCAAATTTTGTGTTGATTTTAGGTTGTGCCAAAAATGATAAGTTGTGACCAACCCTATGCCTATACATTGTTCTACCCACTGTTTCCTAGTTTTCCCTTGTGCCTTACACCCTTGTTTCATGTGGGCATGTTGTGGAAACACCAAATTTTGTTCCTTGCAAGTGTGACATGAAAACACCAAATTGTGTTCCATGTAGGCTCTCCTCGGGAACACCATATTTCATTTTGTACAGGCACACCCTGGAAACACCAAATCATGTTCAATGCATGGGAACATCAAACTTTTTTCCATGAAAGTGCGCCCTGAAAAAACCAAATTTTGTTTTGTGTCAAAGTGCCCTGGAAATACCAAATTTCATTCAATGAGAGGGAACCTTGCAAACATCAAATTCTGTTATGTGCAAGCACATACTACAACGACCAAATTTCATTCTATGTGAGCATGCCTTGTGTACACAAAATTTTGTCCCATGTGCATGTACCTCAAAAACACCATTGTTTGTTTTGTGTGCGTAGGGGTATAAAAGTCCAAATTTTGTTCCAATGCTCAGTCATGCACATGAGGGCATGCCAAAAATTCTAAGGTGCAATCGGCCTTGTGCCTATTTTTCATTGAAAATGCCTTATTGTCTAGTGCTACTTTGTGTCTTGCCTCATTGTTTCATGGAGGCATGTCATGGAAACAACGTTTTTTTCCCATGTAGGTGCATCGTGGAAACACCAAATTTGGTGACGACAAGAGGTCATGCCAAAAACATTTAAGTTGTGACTGGCCTTATGCCTATCTATTGTTTGGCCCACCTTATTTCCCAACACTCCCATGTGCCTTACCTCCTTATTTTTGTGGACATGATGTGGAAACACCAAATTTTATTATGTGCAGGCATTCCCTAAAAACACGAAATTTTATTGTGTGTGCACGTGCCCCACAAACAACAAATTATGATTTGTCGCAAATCCACACACATGAGCCCATGCCAAAAAATTAAGTTTGATTGGTTTTATGTCTATCTGTTGTTTGGCTTGCTTTGTCTCCCACTTATCATGATGCTAGGGGCTATACATATTTACCTAACGTATTTGGTGCATTGTGATAATTGAGTGTGCAGCACCAACGTGATTCACAACCAATTAATACTAGAACAAAGTTACTTCACCAGGACTACGTCTCATAATATGATACTTATTATCAACAATCTATATATGTTATTTAGAGCAATATTATTACAACATTATAGAAACAAGTAAAGTATTTCCACATTCATCATCTTATTTAATACTTCAACAAATAAACCAAACATCTTTTTTTTGCATGAAACATCTCACAACCTTTTTTATTATTAAACAAGTATAAACACCACAATTTAGATCACAACACCAAAATTTGGTATGATTTCCCTCTAGTGTGATTTCCATTCTTTATAATGTGAAAACACCAAAATTCAAGCCCTTCAACATGACCCCCTCTCTTTACAAAGTGAAAACACCAATATTTAGGTGAGTACCCCTTTGGCACGACCCCCTCTCTTTACAACATATAGCAAGAGTTATCATTCCCCATGACCTTTGGTTCAACTTGCAACAATTCACTTATTCTGAAACAAGCCCTAACTAAACCGATCCTCCAAATCCCTGACTAGAGACCGACTGCATCTAGTGTCAAGTCCCCAACTTATCTAAGATGGCTTAGCTATACCACTAAATGGGTAGTTACTATGTCAACCCGGTTCTCAAGTTTCAGTTATGAGAATGGGGTAAAATACTTGCTTCTTTTCATATATATAAATTTACATGCATATTCCGGGTGAAACCATGGCATCACTATAAATAACTTTGGAAGTTAGGATTGATGCCTTTAGGTTTTCTTAAGACTTAGAAAAATTTGATTTCAAGTGCTCTAATCTATGTTTTTGTGGTTTATTGGTAGTCATACATACTCCATTAGGATGTGTATATGCATTGTAAGGGTGGTGCAAGCTAGTGATGAAAGGAAAGTTGTTTCTCCAATGTGAAAAGCCACATCTAGGGATTTGACCAAGTTTCTTAATAATATAAAACCATAACCCTAATAATCACTATTTTCAATCGCAGACTGGCCTTAGCTTTTGTGTATGCACTACATATATGACATAGTTGAATGTTATAGCTACACAAATGGATAAAATCCAATATAATTTTAAGAACAATGTTATTGCATGCCTCAAAGTTCCTTGGATTCATATGAAGACTCTTAGTTGATTTCTCTATTTCTTCTATGCTCAATGCATTTATGACTTCAACTCCTTTGCTCATTATTCTTTAGCTAACATGTGAGGATGTTTTGTTTGTTAGTTTGGAATGCTAAGACAAATGTCAGTAGTGGGAAAAAATAAATTCCCATTCTATCATTGACAAATTGAGATGAAAATTGTTGTGCTATATGTTGGTACAACCAAGCCTTAGTACACAAGTTTCCTTTATGTTTCTCAAGATGTTCATACCTAGGACTCATCCCATAGGAAACATCATGGGTGAACTCAATGATGCATGATGTTCAATTGTAAAAAAATGGGTTGGAAACAAATCAATTTTTGGTACAGTCAAACTTTAGAGATTGAAATTATTTGTTAAGTAATTCTGAATTTTGTGAGGGCTTAAGGATGATAAACATGGATGAAACAAGGGAAGGAAATCACCCAAATCCTCCAATGTAGATCTCATATCTCCTTTTCCTCTTGGAGGAATGTTATGTGACATTTTCCTTACCAAACATTCAGTGATGGTTATCTTAAAAAATAAACCTCAATAGTGTTTAATTATTTGTAATGCAATTAACAAAATAAAATATTTTTGTATTTGTTGGAATTTTGACAGATGTTGACCAGATAGATGCTATCCAATTGAAAAAATATTGACTTTTTCAAACATCGGTATTCCAATAAATAGATAATTGACCTAATCAAACGTTAAATATCTTATGAACATTTAATTGGCATCAGATATCTTATGAACAAAATATATTGCAAGATAAATACTACCATGTATATAATGTCTATGACTCCAATATCACAAATGGAAAATCTCTATTTCTCAATTCTATTGCCATCACAAGTAATTTATACTCCCCATCTCCATGGATTATTGGGAGTAACTTAAATATTACCAAGTCTCTCGAGGAAAAGAAAGGACGAATCACAATGTTTACCAAGAGATTTTGTAATTTATACCATCAAATCCCTAAATTTGTCTCCATTGAAGTGCTCAAGAAATGAGTCTCCAACCCACACATGTGGATAAAATGATATGTAATACATGTGTGTGGCGACTAACTTAATACATTGTTCTAATAACTCCACAAACTTAAGTATTTCACTCCATCACATAAATTGACCAAAGTGTGACATAATTAAACCAAGAGTACACAAGAAATCCTTAGGCAACAAGCATTCCCTAAATCCTAAAATTAGGTGCTTAAATGATGAAGTGAAAATGCAAGGGGAAAATCGGGTTTCATGATTTAACCATCAAAAACATGCGATCAAGTGTGACTAGGAGTGTATATATTCATATGTTTTCCAAAGAGGGTGTGAATATATGAGTTACCATTCATTGGGATTTATTTTCCTTTTTTTTTTTTTTTCTTATATATAGGACTTAGGGAATGAGGTTTTCATAAATTTGGCACAACTCATATATATATATATATATATATATTATATCATATTACATGAATTTTCACTTTAACCTTAGAATTTTAGACTTATATACATCATTCTAATGTATCTTAAATGATTTTGGCTTTCACTTTTTTATTTTCTTTCATCACAAATGACTACAAATCTATGAATTCTTAATCATAATGGTGTCATGTGATGAAAACAAATTAATGATGTTATTCTCTATGAAAATTATGGGTATTCTTGAGAAAATCTTATGCTTGTGAATGTCTTCACCCTGGTTGAGAGGGGGTAAGGGTGGACACCATATTCTCCATGTGTCATGTAATATGGCCAGGACTAATAGTCATAAGCCTAGTAAAGAAACTAGTAGGGAGAATGGTGGATTGGATAAACATATGGGACCTTTATTCTTTGATAATTTGTACTTTGACTAAGACTAACTGTCACAAGTCAAGTACATTAATCCAAGATAAGAATAGTCATGAGAATCGACATTTCCTGGTGTCAAGTATTATGACAGTGGATTAGGAAATGGTCATGTGAGGACATACCTGGTGAACATCCTGGTGGGGTAAGTGCCTAGAGAGGCACTTGTGCCCAAATTTATGCCTCCCAACATTGTGCTTTGATCTAATGGAGAGATAGAATTTGTTAGTCAAGGCCTCTCTATCTTGACAATGTTGGCTATGATGATGTAAATCATCGTTGATGCTTATCAATCCATATCCTTTCTTATATGAATATTTCAACTTGAGATTACTTTTTTATGTCATTATGAATACCCCTGGTTTAGAGGGAGTGTTGAAAAATGTAACTAGTGTCGGTCTTCATAATGCAATAAAATGTAAGTTTTATCATTTATATTTATTATTATTATTTCATTTTTTTCAAAGCATGTTCTTCATGCTTATAGAGTCAAAAAGAAATTATTTTGAGTTGAGAGAAAATTATTTAAGTCAAGTCCCATTTGGACTTTTGAAAAAAGAAAAGGAATTTTTATTTTGAGTCAAAGAATCAACACAAGACCAAGTCAGCTTGAGAGGCAGCTATTTAACCCTCTTGGATAGGTATATATATATCAGTCAACTTGATCACTTGGAATACCAATCACTTATCATCACAAAACATCACTTCTTGTGCCAAATAAGAATAAAAGGCATTTGAGATTAAAGAAGAGATAAAATATGATTTTTTCCATTCTATTTTTGCACACACATTCAAAGGTTTTGTGGCTTCTCTATGAAAATTATAGGTTTGAACATCATCCTTCACTGCAGGTCCAAAAATTATGTGACTTGACCATATTTTACAGTGTTTGATCAGTGCTGACTTTCATTGAATTTGACTTGGTTGGAGGAGACTTGGAGGAGGGTTTCCTTAGATGTTTGTGTCAATATTGGTCTTGGTATTGGGTCTTATATACCTCATTTTTATCTAATCCTATAAAGAAGTATTTTTGGGTTTCCCACTTTATGGGATTTTTCCCTTGCGTGGAGCCTAATTATCGGCATTTGTTGTTTCCTTGTGATCTTTATGTTTTACATTTTTTTGTAATTACTTGATGAAGAAGACAATCTAAGTAATAATAATCCAAAAATCATTCATAAGTAATTATCAAGTTAATATAAATCAACCATTTTCTTATAACACTTGGTTTCTCAACATGAAGTAGGTTAATATGTCCTATGACATCCAACCTGTGATCTATGATGGGAAATCCTTAATAGTCTCTGAAGAAATATGTCCCATTGAGGGGTCAAGAAGATGTATGAGGCATCACCAATTTTATAGTTGAAGAAGTTTGAATCTTGGTTTGTTAATTTTGGCCCTATGTAGCCAATAAAACGTAGAAGGAGGTGATCCCCTTGGAAGAGTTCAAAAGGGGAAGGCCACATCAGGCCTTTTATAAAGATCTAAATCCAAGGACATCCCTCATAAATGGAGTTAGACATGTATTGAAAGAGAGTAAAAAATGATCCATCCAAATCTTGATAAAGACAATAAAACATCCCTTGAATTTCATGATAAATGGGGCATCTATAGATGAGGTCACCCTCTAACTCCATCTTATGTATATGGAAAAGCTAATAGATATTATTGAGAATAGGAAAATATCCCAAATGAGACCTAAAATGTAAAAAGTTCGATAGTAATACATATGCAGAAGATGATCTTGAAACTAGTAAGTTCATGAATCCATGATTGTAAGGTCATTAGCATCATCATAATAATTTTCATCATCTTCATTATCATCACCACCACCACCATTATAATCATCATTATTGTCATCATTGCATTATCATCATAATCACCATTCATATCATCGTCGTCATCTTCAACGTCATCATCATCATGATTATGGACATTGTCATCAATTTTTCATTATTATAGGTGTCATAAGAAATATCATCAACCCAAAAAATGTTACAAGTGTTAGAAACAGGTTGTTAGGACACATGATATATGCAAGAGAAATAACAACTCTATTTTTGGCAGATGATCGATGATCATCATCATCACTACCATTATTATCATCATTATCATTTTCATCATCCTCGTCATCATCATTAATGTAATTTCTATCATCATTGTCTTCATGGACATCATCATCATTGGCATCGTCATCATCATTCATGTCATTATTATTGTTGATTATGACCTAGATGATAATAATGATAATGATGATGACTTCGATGACGACTCCAAAGATAATGATTATGATTATGACAATGACAACATTTAAAAATTGGAAAGATTGTCCAAGGTCATTAGCATCAGAATCATCACAATCATTGTCATCATCATGATCATTGTCATTGTAACCACCATTGTCTTTATCATCATAATCACAATTCATGTCATCGTCATCATCTTCATTATCATCATCGTCATAATTGTTGACATTATCATCAGTTGTTCATAATTGTCAATGTCATAACAAATATCATCAGTGCAGAAAATATGATGAGTGTTCGAAAAGGGATGCAAAAGTGAACAAAAGAAATGGGGGCAGAAATAGACCTAAAATTGGATGAAAAGTGGACGCAACATAAGTAGATGCAAAACAAGACAGAAAATTTGACACAAAAGTGAATGCAAAAGTAGATGCAATAGCTAAAGGAAACTTGGACACAAAATAGGATGCAAACGCAGATGCAAAAGTGCAAGCAAACATGGGTGCAACAGTGGACACAAAATTAGATGAAAAAAGTGGACGCATTAGAAGTGGATGTAAAAGTAGATGCAAAAAACATTAATAA
>APFE031316080.1:0-46327 GCA_000404065.3 Pinus taeda | reverse complement strand
TTGGGAAGTATATGATATGGTACTTTAAGGATAGGGGAAGGTGTATGAACATCAGGAAACAAGTTTTGCCGATGATTTGTCCGCCCAAGAGAAACTGCCTTCAAAACCCTAAGAGAGGGAAATGACCTTGCCTGGGCGCAACTGAAGCATGATCAAGGTATCAATGACCCATTAGACACTGACATGATAATGACAACCCTATGAATGATGATAGACTCAGCTGGATAGTGACATAGCCTGACATTTGGGCAAACCCTAGACCTAATGCCTAGTGACCAAATTTTGCTTGAAAACTCACTGAAATGACAAAATTTGACCTTGACACTTCAAAATAAATTTGTAAGAGTATATTTGATCACTGGAGGAAGGCTGTAAAGACTGACACTAACAGTGTGAAAAGATGTTTCCCAACTTATTTGTGTGCGGCTAAGTTAAAAGAGAGTATTGTGACACTTCAACATTTATCTAACCTTATTTAAATCTTCCTTGTGTTGGTTATATCTTTTGGTCGATGAAGTTCTAACGGAAAATATGATACGTCCATGAGGAGCGTTTTGGTTAAACCATGAACCTATGTCTATTCATGAAAACCTTGTGCCCACACTCGATTTTTATGTTTTGTTGTTGTCACACATATCCAATTAGTAGAGGAGGAGAAGGGGAAAAAACTAAACAAGAAAACCTAAATCATATGTCTCTATATGCTTCTTTGAAGGAACAACATCTTCTACTCTCAATAAGATAGTATCCCTCTTCCCCCCATAAAATGAATAAGTGTCAATGCACATTCCTATAAAAATAAATAAATAAAGGTGAAAGAAGAGAAAGGTGAAAGAAGAGAAAGGCTTCCTGCATAGAGAGGTGAAGTAAGAAACTTCATCAGGGTATTGTACAAGCTTATTGGAAGTGGAGAAATGTTTTTGTTTCCGTAGTGACTCTTTCAAGGTATTGTCCAAGCCTGCTAGTAGTGGAGCAACACCATAGATGAAAAAAGATACATTGAAAGTCTTAAGCTCATGAACTTCACTACCCTTCCCAACTCAAAACATTGTGATATTGATCAATATTATGATGTGTTCAACAGATAAAGATATAGAGGGGACCATGTTTATTCACGGGGTAATTGGGGAGACCAAAGTAATATACATGATGAATCAATACTCCCTAAAGAACCAATACCCTTCACATATGAGTTAGCCAAGGCAAAGAAGTTTGAATCCTACCATAATATTGCCAAGTGTTGTCGTTTCTACAACACCCTCCAAAATTTTAGCCTACACTTGATCTTAGAGCCTTCCTTGGTCTTGTACATTATCGCCGCAAACATTGAAACTCATTCCATGTGTTTCCTTGAGGATTTTTGGTCCCCTTTGCAAGATAGGAAAATTTTCATATTTTCACATGTTAGTCATCGCACAATGTATTTAAGCATGTTTTGGTTGTTTCAAGGGGCCATATTTGTGTAAATGATTTTTTCTAACCATGTAACATTCACCGCACTCATTTCCAAAGTTTCAAGCATTATCGAACAAGTGCCTTCACAGTCTTTGCAAAGTGTATCTTTCACGTCACACTTGTCGTAAAGTTGTCACACTAAGGAAAATTGATTAATCATGTGTCCTGGGTAATATATGTTTTTGTGTCATCGAGTATTCTAAGTGTGTGATGTCTTATCACTGTTCACATTAGTCTCACCAATCCCGCACTTAGCCATTTTCTAAAAATCTTCCCATTCAAGCAACCTAGATTCACCTGGACTCCTTGAACTATGCATTGTGTGGTCTCAGCCCTCTAGTTATGACCTTTCCTCTTAACACTACGGAATGTGTAGTTCTTGCCTCCCAGGAATGTTACACTATGCAGTTCCAGTACTCAATCCTGACCTCGGCTCCCAGAATTGTGCAATCCATCCACCCAACATAGCCTCATCTATGCATTGTGCAGTCATTGGCCTTAATATCATCCCTTGGGCCCATGAGCTATGAAATTGTGCAATGGACCAACCTCCTTTGTCTCTAGGAACTGCACGCTATGCTAAGTGCCCATCCCCTCATCTTATCACCTTAACTCCCATAATTGTGCATATTTATCCCTCAACCCAACCTAGATTGCGCACTGAGCAGTCTCAAGGCTTAGGGTTCACCCCTGACTGCTTGAACTATGAAACTTCCCAATCATTGAGCTCCTATCCCATCTTGTTCCTTGGTTCTAATTCATTCAATGGATCAACATGCACTATCTTAGACTAGGGGTTTTTCGGGCTGATTTCATCTCGTCATGAGTGAATTTCAAATACAGGTATCCTATCATAATAGCGCAAGATGATAAAGAAGGAGATGAAGGAGGGAAACATGTTGAAATACATCTTTGTAGCTAATCATGCAATTTGATCAACCAAGAGAAATAAAAGGGACACTAGTTTGCGATCACAACTCAATACTGGAGATCATTGAAGATTCCTTATCACCAAGCCATGCAGAGGTGGAAAGAAAAGAATTCCCAAGCACACACTCAGCACACAGCAACAAAAGTAGCTTGACATTGCCACATCATCAAGTAGTCCATGTCAACAATGTCATGTCAAGTCATGTCATGAGTTGTCACATGCGACACCATTATGGTGGATTATATAATTCTTGTTTCAAAAATTTATTGTAAAGTGAAACTCCAAAGGACATGTATGGAATATGAAGATTCATGTAAATTTGAAAAGTCATAGAATTCAAATATTCATGAGGGTATATGAAGAGTCACAAGCAAGGTGCAACATCACATCCTCATTGTTATATATACACCCTCATTGTAAGAGCAAAGGACTTTTCACCTTGGCTCCTCTTGCAAGGAAGTGGAGAGATAAGCTAGTTCTTTTGAGGAGCAAGAAGTGGCTCTAATGCTCCACTATTGGATCTAGTGGTGTTCATTGTATATGTGCCTTGGAACTTTTACTTAATATAATAAGCCTTATGGGAGAACACGTTCTTCATGCATGGATTATGGATATTTGTAAGACTATTTTGTGAATGTTTTTAATTCATGTTTGCTAATTTGTGCTAAAGTAGTTGAACTATTTCAGTTATTTTGGTACTTATCATGTTGAGAACGTGTTGTAATTTCTATTATCATTGTCATATCCTTGTGGACTATTCCAGTGGATATTAGACAAATCTTCTTTGTTACATTGGTTGCAATGCTTGTCGCATCTATGTGGACTATTCCACTTTATGTTGCCCAAATCCTTCGCATTCATGTGTGTCTCTACTAGGGTGGTACTATTACCCCTCTCTTACAAGCTCACTTATCCTCCCCTCCGCAGTGAAATAAATTTGACACACATACGATCGAACACTCACCAGTCACACCTCCTTGCTTTTCGAAGGTGCACTTGCACTCCTCTCTCTTGTTGATAGCTAGATCCAAGGCTTATCTTTAAGATAACCGACAAACGGCCCATATTTTGAGTGGGGCTCCTATCCAAAACAACGTGACATCTAATTGGGACCACATATCCGGGAGACCCCTTGAATTTTGGCGGGTCCAACACCGTCAACACTGCCCTAACCTATGTTTCAATAAGCATACATTTACAACCCACCTCTTGTATGCTAGTTGGAGGGAAGAAAACCCTCACCCAGTTAACCAATCAAATCCTACATAGTAGGAAGCATAGGATGGGGAAAAAATAACCAGCAGAACACCAAACAATGGATAGAGCCAAATCAAGAGGAACAAAGTAAAAACAATTACATAGAACTAATTCACCAGAGACTTACAGCAATACCAAATCCAATAGTTTAAAAACATCTCACACTTGACCACAACACCAATATTAAACAAGAAAGACCATGCCCAAAGAATTACCTCAAAAATTCCCTTGGTGCAGATCAAGGTGACAAGATGTGGAGATTCCTCTCCAAAAATTGGCTATGGAAAGTGATCATCTAACCATGGTGGGGTGAAATCCTGATACGCTATCTCAAGTTAGTTTTTTTTATTCTTTGGATAACCTTCTCAACACAGACGAGACTCGAAACAATCAATTTGAAAGCTATGAATTTGGATAGTGGTTCAAAGGTTGTGCAACTCCAACCTCCCGTTTGACAACTAAAATAATATGTGCAAGATTTCCACTCCCTCACCCAATTTCAAATTGTAGAATATAGATGCAAACTTGTATAGAAGCCTATATAGTGCCTCTATAACCTACTACAAACCCCGATGCCTCGCTAATTCTCACAACTGGAAAGAAATATCTTAAAATGATACAAGACGATCCATAGCATGTAAATAAATACAACATGAGCTATGCATTGGGGGTGGAGGGGTTGTGATGTCGTCCACCTTCTTAATTCATGGAAATCAGTGGGATGGTGGGCACCCGCCTCCCTCCCGAGAACCCTTCACATCATTCATCCACCCCCATCAAGTTTTTTCATAACTAAAACATTATAATAATTAATTAAATAATATTATTTAATTAATAATATAATTAATTGATATTTACTAATTAATAAATGTTAAAAAATAATAAAAGACTTAATCTATTAGCTTTATAACATTAATTAATGTTTTTTGTGGAGGGAATTTGGCATACTTTAAGTAGGTAATTGAGAGTATTGGTGGATACATCAGAGTATTAGAGATAGGAGAAGATTTAGTAGACCCATGAGGATCTACTCACTATTAGTGATGCTCACTTATGAGCATAATAAAACAAAATCTCACGCCTATCATTTTATATGTGTGTGAGTCAAGAAAGAGTTAGAAATGTCCTAAATTGCACTAATGACCCTTATATGTCATGCATATATTGAACCAATTCATAATGGTAATGACGCAAGTAAATCAAGACTGAGTAGGGTTGACACAAGGACCACCTCCTCTAGAAACCCCATTTCCATCACTGGAGTTGGCTCTTATCTTGCGTTATCTTAAGGCAAATAATAAGAATTTAGGAGGGCACCATACATCTAAGGTGGAAGTAGAAAACCATCGACCATGGGTAGGAAACCTCGAAGGATCAAGTGACTCTAATAAAGGACCTCCAACTAAGGAAATTACTAGGGAGATCTAAAACATTAAGCTCCCAGAATATGATGGAGGTCTTGAGAGTGACACACAGAATACTGGTTGGAGGGAATGAGAAGATGTTGGTCACTAAGAGACTATGCATCCAATTTGAAGGCTAAGATAGTGATATTTCAACTTAGAGATAGCACCCTGAATTGGTGGGGAAACTTGGATCGACAACTAGGCCCTCACTCCTAACACAATTGCGTGGGATTTATTTAAGGAAAGGTTTGAGAAGAAGTACTTGGTAGCATATTTCAAAGAACAATAAGTATGATCCTTCCATGCTTTGGTATAAGGAAACTGCATGGTAGAAAAATATTATATTAGTTCATGGCATTGGTTAAGAATGTTTCATACATGGATATTAATCAGTTCCAGGTAGATCATTTATTTTATGGATTAAACCCTAAGTTTATGGCAATGATTTGGATGTAGAAACCATACTCAATTGAAAAAGTTGTTTAACATGCTCACCATGTAGAAGGGCACTTTAACATGAAGGGGGTAAAAAAATCGTTTTTCCACAACAACCAAGGTTTGTGGGGAATGCCCCTCGAACCTTCTATAGGGTAGAAATTTCGAGGCCATAACCATATGGAAACAAGGTTGTACCTTAAACATTGTCAACGGGGATTTCAATGGTAGCCAATGCAACTTCACTAGCAGCTTCATAGACTCATGGAAGTTGACAATAGACATGTTGAACTACAAGTTGGGGTAGGGGCATGGGTCCCAGGGGAAGGAGATCTTTCCAAATAACCCCACAACATTTTGTTCAAATTCTATGAGTTACAAACTGGTAACAACCGAAGATAAGGAAAAGCACTGATGGGAGGAGAAGACATTCACCCTCATATATATGTAGCAATTGATAACCACTAAGCTTAAATCCAATATATCATGGTAGAAACCTCGAGTATGATAAACCATGTGAAATTTTAAAAAAATTGATTCTAGTGCTACAGATTGTTTCATTTCACCAGTTGTATTAGAAAAATGTAGGTTGGTATCCTATGAGCACAATGAATTTTAAAAAGTTGAAATGGATTATGGGGCAACTTAGCTAGGGACCATAACTCACCTCCCAACCACAGACGAGTTGCAAACATACCTCTCATGTAGCTATCACCCCCAAGCTAGATTCCAGGGCATGAGGAGGTTGCTCAAATGACCAAAAAGATTTTGCTAGTAGGACCAGGGGCTCCAGAGATGTTGCACATCCAATAAAATCACCCCTTCACACTTGACTTTATGCATTGTATGTGTTGACTTATGTAGAGAAATTATCTTAATAGTTTTTGAATCTCCTCTATGTCTATATAATCCTTCACCCTCAAACTCATTTCCCAATCCCTCCAACAGAGAGAAACATACCAAGTCCCAGATACACAGAGAATTAGTAAATAAATATTAATGATAACCAGCAACCCAAATGCACAACATAATGAGGAAACATGTAGTCCTTTCTAGTATACATATATGTATGATCTTTTAGAATTCTGGTGCAGCCTCTTGGTGAAGCACAGATGTGCAAAACACAACCAACACTAAAGGATTTTTTGTATATACTCAAACTCAAATAAGGAATGAAATAATACATCCCAGACTTCTAATTTTATGCTAAGAAAAAATACCCTTCATCATTTTGACCAAGTGAACATGAACAGAACCCAACCCCCCTCTCTACATAAGAAACACACCAACAACTTAATGAATTTGACCCACAAAAGAGGAGGACGACTCAACCTCCTTACCTATTAGGAAACTCCTGCTACAAGGGTAAGTACACCTCCTCTTCAAGATGCACCAACAAATTAGATCAACCTCCACTTCTAGCTATTTGAACTCTTGTTTTGGGTGGTTAATTTCTAGTTTGGCCTAATTCTCTTTTGACCAATCCACACTGCTACAGTTTTCCTTTGTCCTCTGATTTTTATGTTGGTTAGCTTTATCATCCTTAGCTTGCTTTTATGTCTTCCTAGGTAGTATTGTAGGAAAATCACCATAATGGCACCTTCCCCCTTGATTTCCATCTATTAGTCTTCATGGTCGTAATAAGAGTCCAAAATATGCCCCAATCATAATCATCCTCGTCCTTGGAATCAGTGTCCCTTTGACTCATCTCATATGCATATATATCATATCTCACGATTACAACTGATTAGAATCAGAAGGACATTGGGGTTGTGCCTGGAACCAATGAGCCGAGAAATATTGACTGAAGGAACAAGGAGTGCAAGGATAGCAATGTTGGACATTGGAGGCAGAAAACACTCTAGAGAAAAGGAATGAATCCTATTTGGATTGAATACATCAAGCACCAAAAGAAGACAAAAAGGGCCATTGACAGATGGCTAAATTTATAAAGTAATGGTTACCGAGTGGTTGGGTGAGCCACTGTGCATATTAATTCTATTGTATATGGTCATTAAACACCGAGGACGGTGTTCCCCTGAGGGGAAGGGATTTTTGATATCCCCAATCACTTTTCACCTTGGTAGATATTGTAAATATTTTGACAATACATATATGTGTGTGTGTGTGTGTGTGTGTGCATATACATATACATATATACATACATATACATATATACATAGATATCTATCTATCTATATATATATATATATATATATATATATATATATATATATATATATATATATATATATATATATATATATATATATATATTATATATATATATATATATATATATATATATTATCAAAATATTTACAATATATACCAAGGTGAAAAGTGATTGGGGCTATCACAAACCCCTCCCCCTTGGGGGAACACCATCCTCAATGTTTAATGACCATATACAATATAAAAATAACTTCTTAAAAGGCATAATAGATTTGATATGGATATTTATATATAAATCGTATTTCATCTTTTACAATAGAATTTATATGCAGAGTGGCTCACCCAACCACTCGGTAAGCATTACTTTATAAATTTAGCCATATGTCAATGGCCCTTTTTTTCGTCTTTTGGTGCTTGATGTATTCAATCCGAATAGGATTCGTTCCTTTTCTCTGGAGTGTTTCCTACCTCCAATGTCTCGATGTGAAGTCCCAATTAGACCTCACAGTTTTTGGAGTAGGAGCCCTATCCGGAGTATCAGCCCAACCACCATAACACAAATTTTCATATTGGTTTCAATGGATAATATAAGATATTATATACATAAACTTTGAACAAGAAAGTAAGTTGACATTGTGAAACACCAATTGCAATGTGTAAAACAAGACCTTCACGAGCAGGAGAAAAAAAGTGTCTCTAGAAGGAAGTAATAGTACTAACCTAAGAGAGGCACACGAGAGCATAAAAATATTTGTTAGCAACATAATTCACATAATGATTGTAAAGAAAATACAACACACATTCAACAAGATAAGTACCAAATCCACCGAAATAGTTCAATTTCTCCAGTACATATGAACACAACATATACCATAAACATCCAAAAAATAGTCCTAAAACATTTGTTATACATGCATGAAAATGTGTTGTCTCATAGAGCTTCAATTAGGTGAAAGATCCAAGTACATGATTACAATGGTGAGGCACTAGTTCTAGTAGTGGAACATTGAGTCACTTCTTGCTTCTCCAAAGAATAGTTCTCTCCTATTCCAAGTAGAGAAGCCAAGGCTAGCTCTCCAAAGCTTAATCCTCCAAAAGCCATTTTCTTGAGTTATGAGGCTCCTTTTATAACAAGAGGAACAACATTTCATATCCTCATGACTCTTGGATTACCCTTATGAATCTATAACTTCTAGTGTGTCCTTTGGACTTCTAAACAAATCTTGAACTTCTAAATTACTTTTGGACTTCTATATAAGCTTGTTTATATATGATTGTGACTTTTCATATTCCACATATGACTCTTAGACTTCAACACAATACATTTTTTCCTTTTCCTTGAATATACATCACTACATTCCATATGATGATGTGGTATGACACATGGACACATATTGACCATTATGATGACACTTGTACAAGTCCAACATGACAATGATGACATGGACTAAATGATGAGGGGGAAATGCCAATTTGTCTTACTTGCTGCTTCATCTAGATTTCTTGATGATATATATGATATATGTTTTATCTTCATGATAAATCCACTTTGTTTCTCATATTCACCCTCCAAAGGGTCTTTGATCATATCATTTTCTTCTAATTCATCATATAATGTCTTCTTTCTATCTCAATCCATGATCTTCTTCATGTCTTCATGATAAATCTCTAAGTGCTTCTTCTATGTAGGTGTTTCTTCATGCTTTCTCCTTTTTATCTTCTCTTAAGTATCACCTTTTCATGATTTGAAGGTAATCCTACCAATCTAAATCATTCATGACGGGGCAAGATCAGTCTTAAAAGCATATATTATATCACTACTTAGCCCATATAATGATTTGCTTGTGATAGGCCTATGAAAGAGTCAAAAGAGGAAGGCTTCATTAAGCAGGCATAGTCAAACTCATCAGTGGCTCAGAAGGGTTCCACCATTCAATTTTACTGCGCCATGCACTAAGAGGACTAGCTCTCCTTGTTCCAGTGCATTGAGGGAAGCCGAAGGGATTAGGTGGAAAGCTTCATACTTCAAGGTTGCATTATGCACTCCAAAGAAAAGAGAAATAAAAGAGAGGGAATACTAAAGGTGAAGTTTGAATAGTCAAGGGTGAGGGAGGCATCCTTCAACCTTCCCTACTACACCATGTGCTCAAAGGAAGGCTTAGGGTGAATGAGCGCTCCTTCAGTATTGTGTTATGTGCTCAAAGGGAAAGGATACTTCATTTAGCTTCATTTAAAAGAGGAAGCTTCATTTAGACTTCCCTACTATTCTATGTGCTCTAGAGGGAATGGCTTGAAATATTGGGTGCATGAGCGCATTGGGAAGGAGGGAAGGTGAAATTTTTAACCTTCAGTACTGCGCTATGCACTCAAAGGGGAAGGAAGCTTCAAAGAGGGTGCAGTTTGATTGGTCAAAGGTGGGGGGAGGCTTCCTTCAACCTCTCCTACTGTGCCATGCACTCTAGAGGGAGAGGTTAATCCAAGCTTGGGTGCAGAGCCCATTGTGGAAGGGGAAGGGTGAGGCTTCAACCTTTGGGAGTGCACAATGCGCTTAAAGGAAGAGGAGGCTTGAAAGAGAGTGCAATTTTCTTCAAAAATGGGTCACCATTTATTTATTTTGTGCTTTTCATCCTAGGATAACATAGTTTGACCCAAAATAGGGTCCTTGACAATTTTGAGTGTGATTTTCATTGAGGGAGGCCATATGGATGAAGCCACTTAGCCTAGGAGTATTTTCACCACATTGGGAAGATAGGAGGATATTTACACTGCATGCTTTTCCTCTGCATAAGGGAAAATTAGGTCCATGTTGTTAGCTAGGAATTCTCTATGTGTCATGTTAGGCAAAGGTCACCAAAACTCAATGAAGTGAGTCAGTATGAGAAGGAGGATCAAGTGACTTCACTTGGGAGGAACATAATGTGCAACATATTTAGGTTATTCTTGAGAAGGACTTATTGCACCAAAATTTAGGATATGGATTGCATCATTGAGGCTTGTGGATATGTTGATATCCACACTCGATAAGAGGGCTAAAGGATTCATAAATTTCACTAGGCTAAAGGACCAAGAAGGGGTTTGAAATGGCTAAGTGTGGGATTGACAAAGTAAAAGAGCGAAAAACATCCAGACATGACTCAATCTTGGATCACACACATAAAATGACCGATAAAATCTATAAATATACCCAGAACTCATGAATGACAATCACACCTTGAAACATCATCAAAGCGACACTTACATCTAAATATGACACTTAGGACACAAATTACCACAACTATGACAAATGTGACCAAATGGTGTGTTAAGTTGCAGGAATGTCTCTAGCGCATATTATAATGATTTATAAGTCTATCTAATATAGAAGAGTGTTTCATAATTGTTGTCTAGGAAATCCTCTCTATGGACAGAGACGATCCCTCTAGCCCAATGAGTGGGACTATCAACCTACATGAGAATCTACTAGACACTTTCCTAAGTTACAATCGAAATAGGAGAAGAGGAAGATGTCCTACCTTGTTATGATGCTATAACATCCTCCTTTGTTGAAGACCTCGAATCACTTGTGTCATGGGCTTGGTCCTACTACTCATAGTGTTTCAATTCCTGCACAAGAGATCAAGACACAACAAAGCATACAAGTACAAATCGCATAATCGAAAGTAACCTACTTAATAGATCAAGGATAATTAAGATAAATGATGCATTAACATACACATTTATGGAAAATGAACCAGCATTTGTATTATAAGAGAATAAAGGAGGAAGCATACAACCAAGCCTTGATGTCAATAAACTCTCCTTCAGTGAATTTCTAATTCCAAGCCCAAGCTCTCCAAGCTCTCCTTCTCCAAGCCAAATGAGTAGCATGTAAGCACAATCTCAGCATAAGGGTGCAAATAGCCAAATATCAACCATTTGAGAATGAGAGAGGATGAATATATAGGCATGGAAATGGAGTTAGGATCTCTCCAAATATAGGATAAGGCCCTCATCTCAAGGAGGTAACTCATAGGGATAATACCAAAAGGAAAAGTTGAGAGAACTCAACCTCATCCACATTGAACAACCTCTAACTCGTAATTCCGGAAGCCTCTAGATCACAAAGCTTCTTTTGCTCTTTGGAAAAATTGCCTTTTAGGGATCATCACTAGTATTCAAGCCAAAAGTGTGTTATAATCCCGGGGCTAGTATAGTGCAACTAGTTACCATCACAATTTTCAGTTTCAAGGGAGCGATGATCCTCAAATTAGGGTTTTTAGAGCTCTTTCTTCAAGGGAAGCTCAAGGCATTTTACCATCAGTATTTTAGAGAGGATCTAAGTTGCGTATTTGGATGAGTACACTGCATGATGGTCATGTTTCGCGCACTTCGGGGTATGTCACAGGGAAGTGCAGGAGGTGTGACAAAATATTGTGTAACAGATGACCCCTAAAGCATGAAGGCAGAACAAGAAGTGATGTCTGAGATGATTTACGAGATTTTGCGAAGACGAAAACAAACACTATCAGGAGACCTACAAATCAAGGGCGCATATACATATACATATCTGATACCAAATCATGAATCCACATTATGGACGCAACCATCTGGATAGTAAGGACTATGTAAAATATCCACGGCATGGACACAACCATCTGAATGAGAAGGATCATCTGTAAATCTAAGATCAAAGGTATGGACATAGCCACCCAATATAGAAGGATCATCATAAATGTAAAGTACCATGGTATGTTCACAGCCATCCATATAGAAGAAACATGTGTGCAATCATGAACAATATATAACACCATTTAACATAAGTCATATCAGACAAAACTCAAGGTCTTGCGCTCCATCCCAACCTAATCAAAGTAAAAATTCTAACATGTGAATGAATGTGTTGAAGTCGAACATGCTAGAAAACAACCTGATTACTAGGCAATGTTGTGGATCATTAACAGGCACAAGAGAAACCACCATTAATGACAATGGCTCTCAAGGTATAACAGTACAATCCGTGAATGTGAAAATGAACTTGATGTCAAACACTCGTGGAATCATCCAACCGAAGGCCAATGATGAAAACCTGTCGTCAAATGCAAAGAACTTGCCATTATGGCATGCAAGCTCTAAGGTATTGAAAGGGAGTCTCTAAGTCATCTTCCTGGATAATGGGCTAAAGTTGATAGGAAGGATTAGATAATGTATAGATAATAGACTGCAGATAGGACTTCTCTTGAACATCAATGAACCGACTCTAGAGTGTGGCAACATTTGACTCAACATAAGACAAAAAAGATCATGATGCCAAAGTGGAATAGTCATATGAGAGGAAAAAATGGATCACCCAAACCTGGAAGGACAAGTGACTGAGCGGGGATATCCCAAACCAAACATGAGAAGCAGATGAGTGTCATGTTCAAGAGCAACATGCTGCCTATACAAAGGATGTTTCACTTTCATTTTCCCCATTATTTCTAGTGAGTACCCCAATTATTTTTTATCACAAGCTTTAAGGCTTTTCATATAAGTTCATTCTTCAAATGAATCCATCCTAGTAAGTTTTAAGAGTCCTAGGAAGGAGAAACTTGGTCTCATCATGGTGACGAGTCTTTAGTCGTAAAAGTTTTAACGAGTCTAATGGAAGAATAACTCGGTATCTTTTTCATATTTAGAGAGTTTGAAAAGGAGACAAAAAAGAAAACTCCATCATGTCCCTTTCCTTAATTTGTCCCTCGAAACCTAAAAAGGTAGAAAACAATATTCAAGATAACCTCTTGACCATGTCGACCAAGGTGTACCATTTTCGTAAATACTCAATCTCTCCCTGAAAATGGGGTAAACGTATACTAAGACGATGTCAATTAATTTAATCTAACGAGTTCGAAAAGACAAGTACTCGACGATATTTTCATGTTTCGAGGTAAAAAAAGAGCTTAAAGATGACTCCAGGAGGATTCCTTTTTTGTTTATTTTTTTAATGAGTCTGAAAAAGAGATAAAATAAAACTCGTTGAATCAGTCAAGAATGATCACTATATCCACCAAAAAGTACTTGTAACTACACAAACATAACCACACATCACTGATATCAAGGAAAATAATAAAATATTGGAAAAAATGAGTTTAAAACTTATAAATAGGCTAAAAGTAAAATCATTTTTACCATTTCACTTGGAGTAAACTTGAGAGTGCATTTTTATCGCATTTTCTTTGATTTTTTAGGTAAGCAGTGTGGGAGATCTAGGGCATCATTTCATGAACCGTCATCTGCAGTTAATATCTCTAACTTTTCTCTTGCATTTCATTGAGTTTTCATGCTTTTTCATCGAGTTTTTTACTACCAAAGAGAAGGACTTCATTTTTTTATAGAGGGGAAATCATCACAAGTTTTCTCATCGGACCCGCGACGGTCACCCTTGAGCCAAAAGGCCCTCACGATGACATAGCAGGTTTAATAAAAGCAAATGTGATGGCCGCAAGGTGGAAATATTAAGTTTTAATCCATGGAAAAGCATTTAATCAATGTTTAATGGTTGTTTTGTAGGAGATTTCAGCAACATGGTCACCGAATGGAAGGAAAGAGGCCATGAGGTAGAAGATCATTAGGCTGCCCAAGATCCGGAATGTGTGAATGCTTTGAGGAAATATGGACTAATGAAATTTTTCCGAACCACGAGACTCAGAGCCCGAAATGATATGCTAAAATACTTGATCAGTTTATGGGACATTGATCGGGAAATCTTCATTATTGGGGACCAAGAACTGGAACTGGATAAACAGACATCTACTTCATTACTGGATTGTCTAGAAGAGTGGAAAGAGTTCAACTCTTTGGATCTCATCCTCGAGGTGAGAGTACCTGTACCTTGATTAGGAGACATTGCGTGGGTTCAGAAATGACTATGAGCGTGAAGGTGAAGATAATGATTGTCAGCAATCTTCCCTTGTGGACGATTATTCACACCATGGCTCGTACAGACGGGTCACAGGATTTACATGAAATTTCAAAATATCAATTCCAATATGCGGTAGACTACCTTACTCCAACAATATTCAACTAGTGTGGTGGGTTGTTGTCCAATATGAAGAGGCAATTGACCAAAGGTAAGCGAGGAAACCTGAAGCAATGTAGCTTCAGTTCGATCTTGGTCACTTTATTTCTGGAGAAAGTGCCCTATTTTGGTATCAGTGGATAGAGGTGTAGGATCCTTCTCCACAATATGTAAGGCTGGTAAGATGGAGGAGTAAACTCATGCCTCGAGGAGGAGGGGGCCTGCAGATGCATTTCCCTCTGCAGTTTTTTAGTTGGTTGTGTTGCCAACTGGTCATTGTGGATTACTATGCCTATGCATGCACATATTTCAAATGTGATCCAGATCTACCTCTGCCGCTGGGTGAATAGTGGATTGATGCAAGTACAACTTGTTTTTGGATTTTTCAAGTTTTATGAATTTTTTGCTAAAGTGAATCTGGGATTTAACTTGTGATAAATATGCAGATGTTGGACTAGAAAGGCCTCCTTGCATGTCGCCAATAGCAATATGAGTAGCAACATATGCATGTTTTATTTTCTGCTTAAGTGTCCATGTACCATGATGATATGACTAGTTTTATAAATTATGCAAATGTCTATCAAGAACATAATTGTCTAATGCATCTGTTAATGTATTCAAGTTACATGGAATGTGTTGATATGTGATAAAATCAAAATTTCTTTCCAGTAATCGAACACATAGGTACATACACAGAATTTGTGGATTTCTTACTGAGTAGTTATTATTTAATTATAACACAACAAGTTGTGAATATAATTTAATAACTAAATTTCTAATGCCAAGCGCAACTGCTTCTGACAATAGTTCAATGACTGCGTTGTATTCAGAAGTATTATTAGTTGTCTGTCCCAAGAAAATACCTTGTAAATCAACCAACTCGCCATCAGGGGAAAAGAGTACCCAAGCTGCAGAAAATAAGTTCTTTGTTGTACAACAAGCACCAATAGCAAAACCAAAATAATGGTTTGATGACATCTGCAAACCGAGTAGAACACCAGGTAAGAAGAAAAAACATGTCTGCAAAGTAAACAATCACACCAAAAAATCAAAACTGCACACCAATGAATTCACACACTAATGTACAAAAGTAGTTACATGGAACTCACGCATAATACTTTTTTAGATACAACCCGTTGCAGGGCTCTCATAATGCATTTCCTTCGTAGACACTAGCTCATAGGAACTCTTTTGCAAGACACATTTTACAATATATGGCCCATGCCTCATAGGTTCAAAATTTCATGCTCCCAACTTATCGTTGGCCTGATCATATAGGAGGACCAAGTCGCCTTCAAAAAAAGTGTGTCGAGAAATGGTTTGATCAAAATGAGATTTATCACATTCCTTTTGGGCTTTGATCACCATCACAACAATACAATGGGTCTCATCAAGCCTCTCAAGGTAAACTAACTAGTCCTCTTCAGGTGAGGTATTAGGAAGTAGCTCGATAGCTAATTTCAACGAAGGGATTTCACACTCAATCGGGAGTGTCGCCTTTAAACCATAAACCAAATGGAACGGAGTGAATCTAATAGTTGTCTTAGTCGAAGTTTGGTAAGCCAAAAGAACCGAGAATAGCATGAGGTGCCAAATTTTTTTTGTGCTTCCCAATGGTTTGTTGAAGAATAGTAATCAGAAATTTGTTAATTGCTTCAACTTGGCCATTGGCCTGTGGATAGTAAGGATTTGAGATATCATAGCGAAGACCCAACTGAGAAATTAGCTCTACCATCATGTACTGATGAAAATGTGATCCATGTTTAGTGACAATGTCTTGAGGGATGCCAAAACGGGATATGACATGGTTGAAGAGGAACTAAGCAGTAGTGATACCATCAACATTATATGTAGGCATTGCCTCGGCCCATTTAGTGAAGTAGTCGACGGCGACGATGATATAGCCATGCCCCCTAGCTGAGCGAGGGTTACATGTCATGAAATATATGCCCCATTTCCCAAATGGGCCAATGGTAACAACTGGGTGTAAGGGTGTTGGCGGGGCGCACTTGTTGTGGTTATAAATATGACATTCATGGTACTTCTAAACGGCTAGAATACAATCCTTGAAAATGGAAGGCTAGAAATACCGGTGCAGAGGATTGTCTTATCAGTGGCATAGCCTGACATGGGACCACCGCATGCCCCAGAGTGGTCATCATTTAAGACTCATTCAGCCTATTCAAGTGTTATACATCTACGAAGAACAGAATCAACACCGACTCAGTATAATGTATCACCAAGAATCTGATAAGGTTGATACTGATGACAAATGCGGTGTCAGTCAGATCGAGACAACTCAAATTGGAAGGTTTGGGCCTGAATATAAACGATGATATCTCGACACCATGGGTCGATATTTCTAATGAGAAACAAAGTTTCATTAGGAATCTGCTCAGTAAAATCAGTGGAAGTGTTTGTGGAAGGAAGGGCGCAAATAAATTCGACAAAAACAAGTGATTTCTTTGATTTGGCAGCAATAAACTCCAAATCAAACTCTTGCAAGATAACAATCCATTTAGAGTATTTTCACCCAAGCAATTGATGAGTCAAAATATAAGTCATGGGGTTGCATTTAGAAGTCACAGTAGTCTTACGTAGAAGAATATAGTGACGAAATATTTGAACAACAGGGACTGTTGCCAAGGAAAGTTTCTCAACATGAGCATATCGAGTTTTAGTGTCAATGATATTTCAGCTTAAATAATAAACCACATTTTCATTACCATCTTCATCGTCCTAGACCAATACCATAGCAATGGTACTGTCGGTTGCAACCAAGTAGAGGAGATAATCGTGGCGATAGTCAGGGGGATGCAATAAAGGAGCACTAATGAGTGTGTTCTTTAGGGCATCGAAGGATTGTTGGAAAATTTCATCCCAAATGAATGGGATACCATTTTTGAGCAAGTGATTAAATCCCTTGGTGAGTTCAGCATAGTTAGGGACAAAGCGATGAAGAAAAATAGCCTTTCCTTGCAAACTTTGCAATTGATGCAATGTCAATGTACAATAGCCTCAAATTTCATAGGATCTATTTGGATAACTTCTTGGGACACAACAAAACCCAAGATCCAACCATATTCTATGCAGAAGGCGTACTTATGTTGATTAAGGCGAATATTATAGTGTCGATAGCACAAAAATATGGCTCGAAGGTGGTCTGGATTGTCACGATGCTTAGCAGAATGAGCTGGTAAGTTGTCTAGATAAGGTTGAACAATGTGTCTAATACTATGAAAATCATATGCCATTTCTCTCTAAAAGGTAGCACCAGTGTTTTTCAAGCCGAAAGGGAGCTTCTTATAGATAAAAGTCCCCCATGGATAGATGAAGGTTGTCTTGTGTTGATCAACAGGTAATATGTTGATCTGGTTGTAACCAGAAAAACCATCCATAAAAGAGAAAATCTCACTCCCAGCACACTCATCGATGATTTGATCAATAAATGGAGTGAGATAGTTATCTTTCAAGCATGCGCGATTGAAGTCTTAGTAATCAACGCAAACCTAGGTCGTGCCCTGCTTTTTAGTAACAGGTACAATGTTAGAAACCCAATCTGTCAACGGGATAGGGTAAATAAAACTATATTTTAAAAGCTTTTCAACTTCTTCCTTAATAGAAACAACCTTCCTATGATGCATGGGACGAAGTCGTTGATGAACAAACATTGCATCAGGATACGTGGGTATTTCATGCACCACAATAGTTGGATCAATACCAGGCATTTCCTCATATGACCAAGCGAAGACATCCCGAAATTCTTTGAAAAGATTGGTGTAAACCCTGATCTCATTGGGAGAATAGGAAACCCCAATGTGAATGTTCTCAACAATCATAGGTTTAATGGAAATGTCAAGAGGCCTGCTTGCATTTATATTTCCCATATTACCTTCAGACAAGACTTTGTGCACCAAAATAGGTGTTTGAAGTGGATGTGTCAGGTTGTGAGAAACGAAAGATTCAAGACACGAAGGAATCTCACTTAGGCTTGGAAGAAATGAAGAACAATGATTAATATCGTTCTAAGGAGTTTCGTCAAGATACATAACCTCAACAATACTCTCATTGGTGGGGAATGTCCTTTTCAAAGGATCCATGGAATCCCAAGAACCAAGCCAAGGAAATTGCACATAAGTATCCAAGTTCATACTGAAAACAACATGACTTTCTGAAGCAGCTAATGAAGCTGAGACAATTTCATGATAAGCTTTTTCCAATGGACTTAGTTGCATGGAAGCACCAAATAAATCAATCTAATCCAGAGAAGGAATAATCCATGGATCTGTAGAGACATAGATAATATTGATCGAGGCGACATTCCGAGCTGGGAGAGAACAATTTCCCATTAAAGCATAATCTTTGAAATACCTTCCCCCATGCTCTCATATGGAATTTTAGTATTTCCCACATATGGGATGTTGTCATTCGAGGCACTAGAAGAGAAAAAGGGCAATTGGTCGACGGTGAAAAATTTTCCTTCACGAGGAAAACAAAGCACCCGAAACAAAGAGGAAACCACACAAAACATGGCATAGGTCCAAATTCACCCGAGAAGAAGGTTGTAATTGATATTTGTGTCTACAACTTCCACTTCTACCTCAACAGTCCTCCCTTCCAAAGTGATAGGAAAACTTGTGAGAATACCATAAGGATAGGAGCCTCTACCATCAAAGGCCTCCAAGATGTTCAGGGACTTATTAAGGGATGGAGAGCCAATGGATTTCCAACATGAAATAGACATGATGTAGGTGGAATCACCTTCATCAATGGAAGTCCGATGGATCGTCTTTCCTTTTATAATAACTTGAATCAGAAATGCAATCTGACGAGGAAGACGAGGAACATGGTTTTCAATATCGAAGGTAATCGAACTAGAATTAGCAGGATTGATGGATCCTATAGCAGACAACAGTGATTTCCACTATGTTGGACATGTTTGGAAAACTTCCAAAGAAGACATCATCGAAGACACTTGAGCTAGATCCTTGATTACACTATAATGCTGAGCAGCTCTAGCGTTTGGATTATAGGATGATTTCCGAAGCACACCTTTGGGAGGTGGTTGAAGAACGAATTCATTATTAGGTTTCTCAATATGGAGTGGACAAGAACTGGGTGGAGTAGAAGTATAGGGTATATTAGTGGCTTCTTTCTCCACTGTCTGCTTTTGAGGGGTTTGACAATATTTCAACTGAGTAGTGACAGAGATAGGTAATGAACCCATCATCATGAAAACTTGGGAATCAGATGAGGCAAAGGATTACGATTGGTCTACCAATTGAGTCTGCAAATATGGAAATGGCTCTTTCAAAATAGTCGGAGTCCCTTTCAATAAATGACTAACTTCAGCACGTTAAGGACAATCCCTTGTATAATGGTCTTCCTCACAAATGAGGCAAGGATATTTCGGCTTTCGTTTGGAGGCATCATCAGCAGAGGACTTGGGAGGGTTCTGTTTCGGGGTATCAAATTTTTCTTTGCCTTTACCTTTTTTATTACCTTTCGAGGATTTATTTGTCATGGTAGAATGGAAGGCATGGACCTCAGAGGTTTTACCAGGATTTGACAGATTTTTTTAAGGATGATTAGAAACGGTATCTGAAACAGATTTTTGCTTCGAAGAAGCTTTGGTGGAAGTCTGAGACACTGATCCAATTATACCATCAATAGGTGGTACGTTGAGAGACTTTGAATATGTTATATCTGAAGATGGTATCGGAGCATCAGGCAACATTTTATATAGCGTGCCAGATTGGGAATAGATTAAATCTAAATACTGGGCACAGGCAATAGCTTGATCCTCGGTAACACATCCACCCATTGCTATATATTCAATAATTGTGTTTATGAAATTTTTTTTGAACCACTGAGTTAACAACTCATCAGGAATTTTGAATTTGATGAGGCAACATCAGCGTCTCCATTCATGGATATGATCAGAAATATGGGTTGTGATATCTTGCTTCAAATATGTGAGCAAATGAGTACAAGTTTCATAATGAACTAGAAATTTGAAGTGGGTGAGGAAAGCCATAGCCAAAGAGTTAAAGTTTGCATAGGTACCTTAAGGCAACTTGACATACCATTTTGCGGCAGAACTTGTTAAGGTTCGCTGAAAGAGGCGAAGACGAATAGAATCATCCATGTAATAATTGGAAGAACACCATAAGTGATATGTCATCACATGGGCTTGAGGGTCCTCTTTAGGTTTTCCTTCGAACTTAGGGAAATTTCTTGAAATTTTAGTAGGAACACAAGGCCAGTAAGGCAAATGAAGAATGGTATCATTAGTAAGCCTCGAGACATCAAGTAGTTCCAATGTGGCTAAAATGGCAATTGTGGATTAAAATTCATGTAAGGCCTTTGAGGAGGCCCAACTTGCAGGTTCTAAACTTGTTTGTAAGGATTATGCCCCCAAAGCAGAGTATTTTGACCATAGGGGATTTGATTATGAGCCCACTGAGAGGTACCTTGACCATAAGGTGGATTTTGTCTAGGGTAGGGTTGATATTGACCTACCATATGCCATTGATAAGTATTATATGTGGCATATGGATTGTAAGTTTGTTGCACATGTTGTCCCTGGGATTGAAGTGATTGGCCCTACTACTGCAGGGATTGACCTTGTTGATATACAAGTTGAGCTTGTTGTTGCACGGGTTGAGTGGGTTGTTGAAAACACTACGTTTGTTGTTGCAAAGGTTGTTGATACTACTACAAAGGTTGCCCCCGCTGCTGCGAAGGTTGCCCCTGTTGTTGCAAATGTTTCCCTTTCTATTGTAACAGTTGTTGGATAGTTCCTTGAGGGATACCCTATGGGTATTGGTAAGTTCTGAATGGGATTTGACCATATGCACTAAGAATAGTAGATTGACCAACTTGCACATGAGGTCATGCTTATGGAATATAGGTCGGATTTTGCAGTGCTTGTGAACCATATGGAACATAAGACTATTAGAGTAGTATCTGGGTCATGTAAGGGTCCTGATATTGGATATTACCTACCCCCGATGAACCAACGGGGTTAGGAATACCACCAGGATAAGGTTGATTGACTCCAACCACGTGAGGTTGTGATCCACTCACATTGGTTCCACCTGACACAAGAGGAATGTTTGGATTTCCCCCCCAGGCTGTGAATAAGGTGGTGGTATATTTTATCCACTTAACGAAGGGACTGAGGAACTTACATATGCATGAACCTAAATAGTCGGTTGTATTGGAATAGAGGGTTGAAATGAAGGTAAAGGTTGCGATAGAATTGTTTGTTGAATGGGAACTGACGTAATGGCAGTTTTCACAGGTATCTGAGAGGTCACGTTCAAAATAAATGGACTATAAGTAGACATAACATTTGACGACCAAATAGTATTTTGGTACAAAGAAGAAGCATTGGGAGTTCCTGAAACTAATTGAGCTAAGTTTGTATAACCATATGGAAGCATAGGCCCACTGGTTTTGGGAAGTGTTTCAGATGGGACTCTTCTTGTAAAAGGAAAAGGAAAGCCTTCTAGAGGAAATTCATATTCTTTCTCTTCATCAACATGAGGAGTGTGAGTAGCGGAAACTTCTGGAGGACCTTGAGGAGAGGTTTTCATCTCACCTTCTAAATCCATGGGTGGAAACAATTGGTGAGGAGGTATCTGAGATGTATGAGGATATAACTTTGAAGGAACACCAGTTTGATGTCAAGGAATGTAAGGACATTGAGGGGATATCACAAAAGGATCAAATAATGGATTTGGAGGATATAAGAAAAACATCTATGGACTCTTGGGGATTTTTGGTTCAGACTCCTGAGGTGACAAAGAATCTTAAGGTGGTCGACGAGAAGCAAGGGGTTGGATGCTTGGGACAATCCCAAGTTCAAAGCATTGAGCTTCAAGTGATTGTGGAAATTCTAGGATGAACTACTTGTGAAGACCCTTCATTATCAGACAATGAAGGGAAAATGTGGGGTGAAATCAATAGTTCAGCCACGATGACTTTTTCTCAAGAGAAGAAGAATAAGAGATGATTCATTGAGGGTTTATTAAAATTAAAATTTACAAGGAATTACTCAATATTGGGTTCGACATGTTATCGTTGATAGTTAATTTTATGACACGAAAGAACAAATAAATCAAAATGGGTAATACTAAGCAAGAGGTTTTACCAAGTAACCGTGAACCATTATATACACCTTAGCCGAAACCAAGGACTTGACGTACGAAGGCCGATCTCCCCAAATGTTGTGTTCGGTGTATCACATTTACAAAGTGTCTGACTCGAATACCTATGGCTAAAGGATAGAAACCTAATGGGGTCTCCCAATATATACACGATGGTACGAGGAGCACAAGTCCATGTTAACGTTGTCTAATGCATAATCGTTCGATGAGAGCATCCCTATATACTTATCATCATGAAGTGCCTCCAATATACCTGAAATTACTGGAGAACCTTCTATATACTTCCATACTGGGACAGAATTTCACCCACGGAATACACTGCATGCAGTTAACAATAGTTGTTATGTTTAAAGATGTTGGAACACATCTCTAACCTAGACCTCTAGATATTTGCATTAAGTAACAAATGCTCCTTAGGTTAATTGAGGTAAATTATAAGTTTATCTTGGATTAAGTTTCAATTTGATGGCTCAACGATGTCACATGTTCCTAAAATGCAAATAAATGATGAAAATGAAATATTTTCATTCGATGAAGGCTAAAATAACGAAGGAAGAGAGACAACCAAATAATGCATCAAACAAGAAAAATGCATCAAAACACAATTCTTTCCAATGAAAAATGTAAAAACAAAATCTAATCTTTCATTTCACTAAATGCAATGCCAAAATGTAATCCTATAGAAACAAAAATCACTTTCCTTTCACTAACATGCAATAATGATTTTTCTTTCACTTTGATTCAGTCAATGCAAACTAATGCAATGAGCAAAGGAAAATGAAATCAACTCAATAAAATTGAAAATCTCTTTCACTTTATGGTTTTGAATGCAATAAATGTCTCAAAAATACTTAAATGACAAAGTCTTTCACTTTTTCTCTTTAAAACATAAGAATGAAAACAAGCACTCTCTTTCAGTCCAACCAAAGAAAATAATTTGTAATCTATGTTTGGCAATGGAACTAAAGAAATTTTTAAAGCATCAAAATGACTCGACACTAATAAAAACAACTTCACATCAATGAACCAAGAGTAACTTGAAAAATATGTCCTGATTGCAGGAAGACTCTTGAACAGGAGCAATCAATCTTAGAAAAGTAGACCAAACAATTAGTGGAGGGTGACCTAGAAGCCCCAGAAGCCCTAGAAAGAAATCAAGCTTCAAACACACATTAACAAGGTCAAGAGACAATTGCAGTCATACAAGAATAACAACCAAGAAAAATACATCTTAGGCACACTGGAAAATCATTAACAAAGGGAAAAAACACTAAAAACAAGAAGAAACCCTAATTTTTATTCATCCTCTGGGATCAATGCACCTGCTATATAAAAAAGAGAGATGCAATGGTAATAATCACTACTATAATTAAAAAATTAGTGATGATAGTGCGATTCTTAAGGCTGAACCTGTGATGGGTGAGAAAAATAGGGAAAAAAAAAACCTTCAAGACTAGAACAGACTAAGTGTCCTCAAGCAATAACAGTGGGTGCAAGTAGCTACAGAGATGCAAGCAAGATAAGAAATTGATGGTTGGTCAAACTCATCATAGAATATGATTGAAGGAATGGATGGAAAGGGTCGTAGCTTCCCCAGCGGAGTCGCCATTTTGTTGTCTAGGAAATCCTCTCTGCAAACATAGATGATCCATCTAGCCCAATGGGTGGGACTAGCAACCTATGTGACAATCTACTAGACACTTTCCTAAGTTACAATCGAAATAGGAGAAGAGGAATTTGGCCTACCTCATTCTAATGCTATAACATCCTCCTTTTTTGAAGACATTGAATCACTTGTGTCATGGGCTTCATCATACTGCTCGCAGCATTTGAATTCCTACATAAGAGATCAAGACACAACAAATCATACAAGTACAAATAGCATAATCGAAAGTAACCTACCTAACAGATCAAGGAGAATTATGATAAATGATGCATTACATACACATTTATGGAAAATGAACTAGTAGTTGTATTATAATAGACTAAAGGAGGAAGCATACAACCAAGCCTTGATGTCAACAAGATCTCTTGAGTGAATGTCCAAGTCCAAGCTCAATCTCTCCAAGCACTCCTTCTCCAAGCCAAATGATTAGCATGTAAGCACAAACTTAGCATAAGGGTGCAAATAGCCAAAGAAAAACCATTTGGGAATGGGAGAGGATGAATATATAGGCAGGGAAAGGGATTTAGGATCTCTCCAAAGATAGGAGAGGGCCCTCATCTCAAGGAGGTAGCTCATAGGGATAATACCAAAAGGGAAAGTTGAGAGAACTCGACCTCATCCATGTTGAACAACCTCCAGCTCGTCGTTCTGGAAGCCTTTAGATCATGAAGCTTCTTGTGCTCTTTGGGAAATTTTCCTTTTAGGGATCATCACTGGTCTTCAAGCCAGAAGCACATTGGCATTGTGGGGCTAGTATAATGAAACTAGTGACCATCATGGTTTTCAGTGTCAAGGGAGCAGTGATCCTCAAATTAGGATTTTTAGAGCTCTTTCTTCATGGGAAGATCAAGGAAATTTTCCATCAATGTTTTAGGGAGGATCTGAGTTGCATATCTGGATGAGTACACTGCATGACGGTCATGTTTTGGGCACTTCATATTATGTCATAAGGAAGTGTGTGAGGTGTAACAAAATACTGTGTAACAATAACTAGCTTTGGTGGTGTGCAAAGGTATGACACATGAAGGAGTGAAAATCATAAAAGTGACACCTGCGAAATGAGGAAAACATAAGATGACACTTTCAAAATGTTAATGACCTTGAAAGTGACACATTCCAGCATAAATAAAACATGAAAATGCCACTTATCAAAGTAAAAACAGGAAAAAGTGACAGCCATGAATGTGAAAGCGACAATCGCGAATGTGAAAGCAATAGTCATGAATGTGAAAGTGAAAATTCACAAAAGACAACAATTGAGAAAACTCACGAAAATAGAAGTATAAACATAAAAAAGTGAGGGGAAATATTAATAAAAGTGTACTTTGACTGTCAACATAAGTTGAAAATCTCACAAGCACACTCTTAATGGATGGTTATATGCTTGTTCAAACTAGCATAAAGGAAGTGTGTTCATAAAATCATTGAAGATTGGGGATGTGTGTGCAAGTGACTCGATAGTTTGAAACTAGGAAGAATACTTAAATGCTTTTGCAAAACATCAAATGATCATGGAGTAACCATTGAGCAGAAAATTATAAGATCCTCAGTAGGCTCAAAAATTCAAGTGTATGCAAAATTTTGGAGGGTGTTTATAGCATCGATAACACTTGGCGACACACTAGTAGAACTCCAACTTCTCTATTTAGGTTTAATTCTCTAAGTGAATGGTATCATCTTTTCATGAAGTATTGATTCATCTTGCAAATTACCTTAGCTTCACTACTTAACTCCATTAGAGACATATTTGCCTTCATCCCTTTAGTTAAACACATACCAAGGCTTTCCAAATCGCAATTGTTTTGATATAGGAAAGGGTAATATGTGCGGCCAGTTCCAGATATTTAGAGTATGAGTTTCATATTTGGTGTTTCTCTGCTGCCAGCAAGACTAGATAGTACCCTGGTGGAGTCACTACGAGAGCAAAAATGTTTCTTCGTTTCCAGCGAGCCTGGAAAGTACCCCGATGAACTCACTTGCTTCACTTCACTGTGCAAGAAGCTTTGTGCTTTGGCACTTAATACTATGAACGAGCGAAAGAGGGATCCTGAATTATTGAGAGCGGAAGAGGTTTCCCCTTCAAATAAGTATTTATATAACCTTTGATTGGTTTGCTCGCTTTAATTTTCCCCTCATCCTTTCTCTACTTGACTGGATCACCAATAAAAACACTATTTACTTACAATACCAGTTTGAGGAATGAGGATCCTAAAATAGATACAGGTTTTATATTTTTACCATAGGCTTTATGTTCGAGTGGATCATATTTTCCATTTAGAAATCATTGCCTTTAAAGATATGTCAACCCAATATAGAGAAGAGGTAACATATTAGCCAAGAATTTTTCGTCATCACAACAACCCCTTTTCAACTTTTCCACATTGTCTTTTGAGATGAACAAGAGCATGTTTCATGCAAAGTTTTACTAAAAAAAACAAAAGGAACACACATGACAAAACAATGAAACAAAACCAAATAACCAAGCAAATGGAGGCAGAACATAAAACCATCATGTAGAATATACAGTAAGAAAACAAATAAATCTAGAGAGTCAATGGAGAGTAGGATAGAGGGTGGATGTGATGTCAAGGAAACTAAATGAAACTAAGCCTACTCCTAACCTAACAAGCTCGAAGTTTAGGGCCTAGTGTAACTATATTTCCAATGAATCCACCATAATTGGTCCTAACCTGTAAACACAAAGATAAGAGAAATGACAACCGATAGATAATAACGTGAAATAGAAAAAATGAGAATTTTAATATCTTGCACAAAAAATAGAAGGTATTTCTTAAAGAACGAAATATGTGTCATACCACTTGACTTTACTCAACCTTCCACCTTAACTTTTTAATAAGAACAAATAAAAACTCTACAAATCATTGTGAAAGCACCCACATCTATATTCTCTTGCTTAGAAAATGTCAGGAAATATCGGAAGTTGCTCTTAACAAATGGTCTTGCTAAGTAAGATGCTTCTAACTGATGATATATTGGATCATGAAATTCAAAAAAATCCTCTTGGAAATCTTGAAATCCTTGGGAGAAATAATTTTCAATTAATAGTGTGGAATCAAGATGAGAATATTGCAAGGGAAAATAAATTTGAGGGCCTAACATAACCATCACTGGAGGCTAAAGTGCCTCGATTTCTTGAAAAGTATCTAACCATTGAGATGATAAACCATAAATATTAGTTAATGTAAAACAACTATCATTATGTACACTAGTGGGAAAATTATCAATTGAGTGAGTTTTTAGAACAAGAACCATGATCATATGGGTTGATTAAGGCATAAGATATATGGTAGGAGACATGAAAGATAGATCAATTTGAATAGATTTACAAATGCTTCGAACAAAAGAATCATATTCCTCGTATGTTGAACGTGACATATCATCTACTTGTGACTAGATACAACTTGGACTAACATCATACTCACTAAAAAGGAATGTAAATGTAGAAAGCACATGAAACTAGTCGAGATGTAGTGGATGAAAATGATGAACTTGATTCAGCAAATAACACAAGCATTCATTGACACTAAAGAGAATCTCTAGAGCTATGAAGAAAACAAGGAGAATCACAATATTCACAAGAAGGATTAGGAGTTGGCTACTTTCAAAAGAATGAGACATAAATGAATCGGTTGGCCAAAGGTAATCTTTAGAAGGATATACTTCATAGATTCACTCATCCATGAAAGGTACCCATTCCAAACTTGAATTTGATATAAGATATTTACATGAGGAATGATCAATTGAAACTAAATCTTGAGTCCAATTAGAAACCCAATATTGAAAGTTGAAAGAGATATATCCAAAATAACAAGCATCATTCAAGAAGGAATTTGCATTCAATGAAACCATGCAAAGAAGATAATTTTACGAGAAAATTTAGATCTGACTTATTTCAGGGATCTTACCAGAGTTGTGAGAACCTGAAATAAACATCAATGGAATTTTAAGTGCCTTGAATCCATGATAAGTCCCAAAAATTTCGAGAATTATAGAATTTTATTTTGAATATTGAATCAGATCATGCATGATGTATGGACAACTAGCATCATTTAATTCAACAAGATCACTATTCTCCAAATGGAAGCCATCTATGTCACTAATTTGATCAGAATTTACATTTTCGACAAATGGATTACCCAAGTCAAAATATTCTTCTTATTGCACATCTAAATATGGATAAATCGTACAAATCTCATGAGTAACCTAGATAGAAGAATTTTGTTCATGCGAAATTGGAAATGATAAGGAATGGAATGGATACTTGATAAGTTTCTCCTTCTCCTTCATCATGGATGACCCCGCTACCTCGTTTTGATTCAAAATCAAACTCATTAAATAATAAATTTGAAGAGCATGAAGTATCTCCTTCACAAGTTAATGCATTATAAACAATAGGACACAAGGGATAGTGAGGTGAAGATGAACTTTGAATAAGAAAATCTTCTTGGGTTGAACCAAATTTAAGGTATAAATATTCTTGAGAAACCAAAAGATCAAATGGTGCATTTGGGAAACCATCATCACATACAATAATGGAGTCTGAATCATTAGGATGATGGTTATCCAAGACTTCAAACTGATGAAGAAAAATAAATTTATTTGATTCACCATTGATATTACTAGATTCAAAATCAACCAAGGATGGAAGAACATATTGTTGACACGAAGGATTTTAAAAAAGAGAAGAAAGATAAAAAAAAATAATACTCACTTTCTTCCTCCTCTACCTATGAAAAATGACTACCTTTCACTTGATCACCTTTTGGATTTGGAATAGGTTAATCAAGCAAATCAAGGGGCAAGTGATCATGAGAAAGAGATGATAGAGGATAACAGGAATTCAAATCAAATTCAAGACTATGGTTATGGGTGTAAATATCATCCTGGGGGATGGAAGGATTAACCTTTACATGAGGCTTCATGAACCATTCAAAGGATTCCTCCATTGGATCTAAATCATGAAAACCAAAAAAATATTGAGGAGATGGATTAGGAATTTGATTTTCAGATTTCCTAACTTCAACATTATTACAGGGAGGCACCCGAATTGGTACTAAAAAAGGAGGAGGACAAGGAACAAAAGGAATAGTAGGTTTCTCCTTTCAAATTAGAGGTGTCTCACAATTTTCGAAAGTTGGGAGAACAACAATACTAGGGGTTTGGACTCACCATACAAAGAGATCTAAACCAGACTTTCAAACATATTTTGAAAGAAATCCCAATCCAAATTTTTCCCAGGAAACTCACAACATAAGTGAAGAAATCTATTAGAAAAATCCTCAATTGATTCATTAGGATTCACTCTTAATTGATTAATACTGTTAAGAACATCTCCGTAATCATAATTATCAAAAGCATGATGAACCTCCTTGATGAAATGACCAAAATAATGAATAGAGGCAGTTTGTAAGGTGTGACAGCATCGGCTAACATGACCTTCAAGAGTGAGGAATAAAATCACACAAGAAAAAAAATCATCATTGTTTTCATAACATTCACAAAATTTAAGAAAATTGGAAATGTGCTCATCTATGGATGTTCCATCCCAACCATCAAATTTAAAATGGGGCAAGTCATAAAGAGTCTCATCAAGGATTAAAAGTTGACCAAGGGCACATAAACTAGAGAAACACCCTAGGAGTATGATTTGAGGATTAGAAATTAAAGATAAGAGATTCAACACAAACTCAAAGGGAACAACTTTTCATCTAGACCTCCTTCTAACACTAGAATGTTGATGGTGTTGGATACCACCAACATATAGGGGGTCTCCTTGATGTGAAGTCCCAATTAGAGCTCACACTTTTTGGAGTAGGAGCCCCATCTCGAGAGTCGACTCGGCCATCATAACACAAAGGTTCATCTTGGTTTTAACAAATAACATAAGAGATTATATATATAACCTTGAACAAGTAAGTAAGTTTACATTATAAAACATCGATTACAATGTGTAAAAGGAGACCTTCATGAGCGGGAGACAAAAAGTGAGTCTTTAGAAGGAAGTAATAGTACTAACCTAAGAGAGAGACAAGAGAGCACAAAAATAGTCATTAGAAAAATAGTTCACATAATGATTGTAAAGCAAATACAACACACATTCAACAAGATAATTACCAAAGCTATTGAAATAGTTAAATTTATCAATTACATATGAACACAACATATACCGTAAACATTCCAAGGATAGTCCTAAAATATTTTTGATACATGCATGAAAATGTGTTGGCTCATAGATATTCAATTAGGTGATCCAAACACACAGTTACAATGGTGAGGCACTAGTTCCAGTAGTGGAACATTAAGTCACTTCTTGCTTCTCGAAAGAATAGTTTTTCTCTTATATGCCAAGTAGAGAAGCCAAGATTAGCTCTCCAATGCTTAAGCCACCAAAAGCCATTTGCTTGAGTTATTATGTTGTTTTTATAACAAGAGGAATGGCCTTTGATATCATCATGACTCTTGGATTACCCTCATGATTCTTGAAATTCTATTGTGTCCTTTGGAGTTCTAAACAACTCTTGAACTTCTAAATGACTTTTGGACTTCTATACAATCTTGTCCATATATGACTATGCCTTTTTATATTTCACATATGACTCTTAGACTTCCACATATTACATTTTGTCATTTTTCTTGAATATACATCATTACATTCCACATGATCCAAGTAGCTCCAGAGACACACACAAGACAAGGAGGACTTAGGGAAGCTCAAAACTCAAAGTGATCAGAATGCTTTTGAACCAAGACCAAAGCGTTTGATCGCAGTGGTGTAAATAGTTCGTCAATCCGAGTCCATATGCGAAAGTTAGAAGTAGTCAAAGTTAGGTTGACTTTTTGATGACTGGGCAGGCTTAAGGAGGCCACAATTTGGACTTTTTCTGGCCACTGGCTTCCAGCCAACCTGGGCTAGATTCCAGGCGAAATTATGGGGTCATTAAAATCACTCTTACTGCTAAAATTCGATTTTCTTAAAAATGGCCATTTTGTTATTTGAAAACAAAAAATATATATATATATAATAAAAGGGGGTGTTAGAGCCTAGATTGACCTCAGGCTGAAGGGAGGCAATCCTAGGATAACCACAAACCAAGCTTAACCTGGTAGCTAGCCCTACCAGGTCGGGAGAGGGCTCTCTCCTTGTGAATATTAGTCAAGATGACTAAATCAAATATGAATTTTAGGCTATGTATAATATCTCTACGGTTTTTGTTGATTTTGTTGAGTTTTGGTACTAGATCAAATGGACTAGGCAGCTTTGGGTCTGGGAAATGAAGTCAGGATGCAGGGTGTTCTATGGGGTGAGGTAGGTAGGTGATTTGGCATTTGAAAATGAGTGAGATAGTGGGATTAAGACTGGTGAGGAGCTGAGGAGGGCATGCAAATATCATATATCCTCTTCAAATTGTAGAAAACATCAAAAACTAATGGTTTCCCAAGGGAGAGCACTGTAACCAATGTATTCTACCTATCTATCTTGACATCATTTATATAGAAGAATGAAACATATTTTGGCACACATAACAGATGAGAAAAACTAATGAGAGAAGAATAAACTATGCAAAAACACTTTACCACAAGTATCCCACAAAAATAGCTGCAAATCTTGGTTTATTTCCTTGCCAAACCACTGTAAAGGTGTACAATGTAGCTTAGAGCATCCAAGAGAGTACAACCTTTTCTAATGATTGAAAAATACATAATATAGACATAAAAACACCTATGCTAGCCATCAGGGGTCGAATCCAAGAGATAAGGGACTGTTACAACCATTTCCTAAACAAGGAACAAGAAAATAGGCAGTGGAACAGCGTGCCTCTATAAGCATGGAAACTGATTCATTGAACCCCAAACCACCTCAAAATGATGAATCTACCCTATAAGGTCATTTTAAAATTAAATTTACATAGCATAGCATCATTTACAATCATAAATTCATCCATGAAGAGAGAAAAAGTCAACTTGCACAGAAACTAGGCGAAAACTGGATTTTTGGGCAAACTAGCTCTATGCGTAGTGCCACTTGCCAGGTACGTAGCGCTACTTCATAGCCACTTTTGGAGGCCTTTCCCTTAGCAAAATTGAGCCCAAGATAGCTCATTGGAAATGTATTCTTGTCTAGTTTCTGGAACATCTTAATTTTTTTCATTTAGAGGTCATTTCCCACCTCAAAAATGAAATCTCCCAAGGTTGCTTCTGTGTGTCCAAAAAGAGGCAGAGAGGTCATTTTTTTATGGTTTTTTTACCTTTTGGTGACCACGTTTTGCTCCAAAATTGCGGAGATTTTTTGGGTTTGATGCTCTCATCATGTTGAATCCAAATATTCAAGCCATTTCTTCAAAAAGTCCTGCAGTGAAAGGCGTAACCCCAGTGGCGCTACGCACCTAAGGCAATTTTCTGTGTTACAAATTTTCAAAATTTCAAAATGACCAAAATTTGTCAAAACTTGCCCAGATTTGGCACAAGGCACCATCATTAGTTTTTTTTGATGGGCTAGTGAGGCTTCAGTCAAGATTTTCAACTTATCTTGCTCCTTTTTTCTCCTTAAGGCCTTCCTCGACCTAGCTTCAAGCTTCCTCATTCTTATGTTGCAGATCTTGTTGTGAGTCATGTAGTGGTAGGCCATGTGGAGAAGCATCTTCTTGTCCCTGTTGGCCTTGTTTATTAGTCCTTCAAGATGCATGTTGACCCTCTCAAGCCAAGTTTCTCGTTCATGTTCAATCTCTTGCTCAATGGGAGTCAAAGTGACATGATCCTCTTTGTCACTTTGCCTCTTCAGTTTCAACATTTCAAGCTACATTAGGCTTTGCTTATCCTCCAATTGTTTGTTCTCTTTCTTGTTCATCATCAATATCATCCTTGTGCATCTTCTCTTTGACTTTTCTTTGCTTCTTATGTCTCTCCATGGAACTATCACTTAGTGTCTCTTCCTCATAGTCATATTCACTGTCACTTTCATTGTTTTCCCTTGGTTTTGAAAAATGTGGTTGTATATGGATGGTTTGTGGATAATAGTATGGAAATAGGGTGGAGGAATGGGATGGGTAAAATGTATGGGGGAGGGAGTGTGGGAATGTATGAGTGAACAGGGTTTAGGGATGTGAAGACGATTTAGGGATGTGAGTAGGGTTTGGGAAATTTGTATGTGGGAATGGGATTTAGGGAAAATATATGAGGGAATGGGGTTTAGGGAAAAATAGGAAATGGATGAGATAGGAAAACAAATGAGAGAGTGAGTTTGTCAATTTTATGAGACAATTTGGTGAACACTAGGGTTTTAATTTTATGAGTGAAAGAATCACCAAAACTTGATGCAAAACCCTTTTCAACAAGAAAGATTGATTTGCTTACTTGCAAAGAGGTAATTTGAGAGATTTGAGGCAAATTGGGTGATTTTGGAGCATTTTGGGGCTTGGCTACCAAGTGTGGATTGCCTCACCCAGGTGAGTAGCACCTCCCAAGTGTGTAGTGCCTATTCAAATTAACACTGAGGAAGTCTGCCAGATGCGTAGCGCCGGCCTCTAGTGCGCAGCTCCTTTTTGTAGAACACTTTTGAATGTTTTCCCGATGTCCAAATTGGGCGTGTGATAGCTTGTTGGAAATTTTGTCAAGTATAATTTCCAGAACATCTTGAATTTTTCAATTTGGAGTTCATTTTCCCTGTCAAAAGTCAAATCTCCCAAGACTGGTCAAATGTGCAGAATGAGGCTGCCTAAATATAGAGTGTTGTTGCAGTCAACTTTTGAAGGTCTTTCTCAACTCCAAATTGAGCTCATGATAGCTCATTTGAAATATATTTGTGTGTACTTATCAGTTGACTCATCAAGAAAGTCATTTGTTTAATCCACCCAGGATAAAAATTGATTTTACCAAGGTCACTCCAGAGGTGCATTAACCCTCTTGAGGCAAATGATGTTTTCGACATTTCTTCCAAACCATGAAACATGTGTAAAAATTGAAAGATTTTTTTCTTCTTGGGTCAATGATGGAAAAAAACCTCTCTCAATTTTGTCAAATTCATCTTCTATTTCTCAGAAACGTCATTTGAATAAAACCTATCTCGATTTGTGGAACAGGGGATTTGTAGAAATGAAGGGAAATTAAGGGGATAAGGGGCTTCTAAATTCTTTAGAAAATTTTGGAAAATATGGAGGGATGTTAGGAAGAAATGGAAAGTTTAATTTCAAATATTGAGTGAGGGGAAAGGTTCCAAAAGGGAAAAACACAGGCCTAGCCTGGAAAATTGTCAAACTGTAGCAATAAGCTAGGGTTTGTGGGAAAATGATGAATTTGAGGCATATCAGTGATGGGAAGTGCTTAAGAAGGTATATTAATGATAGGGGAAGGTGTATGAGCATCAAGATACAAGCTTTGTTTATGATTTCACCATCCAATAAAAATTACCTTCAAAACTCTAGGAGAGGGAAATGAGCCTTACCCAAGTACAACTGAAGCACGAACAAGATGTAAACTGACCCATTAGAACCTGAAATGATGATGACAACTTTTTGAATGATGGTACACTCAGCTGAATGGTGACATGGACCGACAATTAGAAAACTTTGGAAGGAGTGAAAACAATCCTAGACCTAATACCTAGTGACCAAATTTTACTTGAAGACTTACTGAAATGACAAAATTTGACTTTGACACCATAATACCACTTTATAAGAGCATATTTGATCACTGGTGGAAGGCTTCAAAGACTGATACTAACAAGGGGTAGGGGCCACCAACCCCACTTGGAGTACTAAAGAAGGTATGTTTTGATGGTTATTTCAATATCTTTTCATTAGGAATTACAACCCTTTTTGCATCATGAACTTAGAAAACGATAAAGAATTGTAATAAAACATGTGAGATTAATATGCAAGACAAGAACACTGACAATTGTCGTTTCTTTGTGCAGGAGGGAGAAAAAATGAAAAGTTTTCGTTCTAAAGGAAAAGACAAAGACGGGCTAACTGTTGTCCCTTCGACGAGAGACCGCATGCAAACCAGATCAAAACGGATCAGCCCGAGAAAGGAAACGAAGATATCAGCTCGGCACAGAAAAGAGAAGAAATGACTAAGGATTAAAAGTTCTATAAATCCCTCAGGATCCTTGATCCCGAGGGATAGTTGTTTTATCTATTTCTACATTTAGATATCTTCGTCGTCACCCTTATATAAGGGGCAGCACTGTTAGCTAAGGAAGAGGTTGTTATTCCTTTATGTAATTTCTTCTAAAGATCAAAACTTTGATCATCGTGTCTTGTTAAGAACTGATCTACTGTAATTTTACTTGATGCATTAATACAAACTTGGTTACTCTTTCATCTTTGAGCCTGGAATAACTTCAAGCGGTGTACCCCTAGAGGCTAAGGGCCCGGCCCTAGAGGACACTTGCTCTTGTACCATTATGCGTGGTTTTTGTCTGGTAATCTAATGTGTTTTATAAAGTTTACATCACATTCTCTGTCGAGTTTAATCCATTAAGGTTTCTAAAGACAAAAGTATTGTATCGACGCTGCATCATATTACTGTTCTTTTAGGTGTTGGTATAATACGGTTAGTTTCTACAGAATACTGTTGCTATTCCATTGCAGAGCTTTTGTGTTGTGCGCTTGTTCCTTAACATTACAGAATTCATCTTGGAAGCTCTGTTCTCTATGATTACTGGATTCTTGAATACTGTTGTTCTCTCTTGAAATGCAATCGTATTCTTTCTAACCGAAGTGACAACTGAATCAGATTACTATTTGAGTATGTTGTGTCTATATGGTTTTCAGTGTTGTTCCATAATGTATCAGTAATCAATGCTATTCCATTTGTGTGTACATCTTTAAGAATGAAGGATTGATGTTTGGTTATGATTAATGCAATTGATTTGATAGACTTACAACTTGTTAGACTTAGTTGTTGTTCTATGTCTTGACTGCTGTTCCATTTCTGAATTACTGTTCCATTTTAGATTTGTTGTTCCATTTTACGTTTGTTGTTCCATTTCAAGGTTGTTGTTCCATTTCATTGTTGTTCGATTTCTTTGTCGTTCCATTTCTTGTTATTGGTGTGAAGAAAGATCTAAGGCTGTAGTGAGCATCGACATCTGTTGTCCGACTCCCGGACCCCTAATCTATTCTTTGATTTCCTTTTCCATCAGTTTCTAAAGGGATGGGTTATCGCTACCGAACCCTTTACTGATAAATTGCTTAATGTTATGAACGTGTGATTTAGCCTTTTGAAGTAGTTAAGCTGTAAACAAGCACCCATTTACTATTGTATTTTCAAACACTGTGCTACTAGCATTACTCTGGAAAATGATAGCCTCAGACTGAGACACTCTTTGAAATAGAAAAACGTTCCTGGATTGACATATTAATGTGAGGTAACTAGAGGTGAAAGATACCCTTTTTATAGCTCCACATTTTGGCGTCGTTGTGAGGGAAAGAGTGTAGCCATTTGTTCTTTTTCTCAGAGTAGTGTACGAACCTGTTAGGGAATAATTGGGTTTTGAAAATGGAAGGTAGGAACCTACGTGTGGAGCATGTAAAATCCCTGCTCCTTTGCCCACTTTCCTGCAGATTTGCTGATGTTTGTTTCAGTAGGATTTAATAGTTAATTTGAGTGCATGACTAGGTAGAAAAAGCCAGAAAAAAATTCCAAACCTCTACCCAAGCCAGAAAAAGCTAAGGGGCCGGTGACCCTTGGCCGATCAACCTTCATAGACGAAATCTACAAGAAAGCCGAATCTCAGCCCTCAGTAGGACCCAGGAAAGTTATTTCTAAACAGCCTACTAACTCTCTTCAGGCCACAAGTTCACCATTTGTAGCCTTTGCTGAGGTGCATAGTCAAACTGAAGAGCGGGACTTTCAAGAAATTGAAAATTCTACTCCAAAGCTATTGCAGGAAGGGAATTTCAGTAATCTTTGTGAAGGAGGAGGAGAGACAGGGGAAACCGAGGAACCGAGATCTCCTCTTGGGACAACTCAGCCATTGAATAGCCCAGACAAAGGAAGTGCTGCAAAAATCACCGTTGAAGAAACCCAATCTCCTCAGACAATAGTCCCAGATAGAGGAAGTGTTATTAAAACTATTCATGTTAAAGTCATTCCCTCTCAACCTAGAAATACCTTCCTAGATATCCCAGAAGGTTATTGGCATATATTCGACCCAATGGCTCAAAACCAGCCAAACACCCAAACCTCTACATTACAATACCCCATAGTGGATTCTGCAGAAAATGCGCCTATGAAAGCAATCCCTCTTCAACATATCCCTACATTCCACGGGCTTACATCAGAAGACCCATATGCATTTTTATTTGAATTTGATGTACTGTGAAGGGGATATGATTACACCACCGACCCCAAAAAACTAAAATTGTTTCCCTCTACACTAAAAGGGGTTGCTTTAAGATGGTTTATGGGATTAGGTGGCGGGGTTATAAATAACTAGGAACAAATGAAAGAATCATTTCTAAAAACATATCAGGACTATTGCAGGTCTAAAGAACTGAAGGATGAAATATTCCAAATGATAGCTAGACCAAACAAAACATTAGAGGAGTATGTGGAACATTTCCAGTATAATCTACAAAGATCTCCCTATGCATCACTACCTTTACCTGATAACGTGTTGAAAACAACATTAATAAGGGGCATGAAGGAACAATGGATCGAAACATTAAACATCATGGGAAAAGGAGATATTTATCAATAAAGTTTTGCTGACATTATTGATTTATGTATTAGGAGCTCAAGAGGCAGCACATGAGTAAAACCGGCAGAACATGATCGGTTTGTAAGAGATAATAAAATCTCGTCAAAAGGAGTAACGCGTGTGGAAATTGGAAATTTATTGGAAAATTTTAAAACTGATATGCTAGGGACACTAACTACACAATTGGATATTTTGCAGGCCAAGCAGAAGCAAGTGGAGGCAGAACAGAATTTGGCAATCTTCTGTCCTAGATGCAGGAAGAAGCATAGCCATAGGAGTATCCACTGGATGCAGCCCAAACATGCGCCATCTGTATAAAAGATCACCTTACGAAAAGTTGTCCCTCACTGCCTAGACTGAAAGCAGTATATAAGGAAGCAGAAGAAGAGCCAGAATCGGTGTATTTGCTCAACCAGCACCGTCAGTGGCAGTCGCGACAATCTGGTATCTTTCCAGACCCAACTTCTTCTTTTCAGCCTCCGCAATATAATGCTCAACAGTATAACATGTGGCAAAGTCAATTCCAACCCCCATTTCCAAACTGGTCACCGCAGTCATTTCCTTCCTCAAACCCGCGGCTGAATCAGGCAAGCCAATCTGGTTGGCCAAACCATCCTTATACCCCACCATATTGGCAAAACAACCCATACCCACCACAATGGACTACCCCTACTTCACAAAGCTTAGCTTGGCAGACAAGCTGGTAGAGACCAATGCATCAGCCAGTAGGAACTATTCCTCTCCCTCAACCTACACTGCCAGCTTTACAACAAAATCCCCAGTCTAATCTCAGACCGCAACTCCCAGCCCAACCCAACCCCAACCCAAATAACAGACCGGTCCAATCTCTCCAAATCATAGGAACACCAGAAGTAGGAGCCGATCTGAGGGAGTGTAATGATATTCAGTTAATATCTGGGCGTATTATTCAAACCGAGGGAGATAAGATAGTTCAGGTTGAAGATTAGTTACCCAGAGAACATTTGTCACATGAAGAAGATGTGAGTAAACAAAAAACTCTTAATCAAGCAACCACATCCTCTCCCCCGTTCCCAGAACGATTAGTCATACCTCGACCTATACAACATCTTGATTTTGACATTCTGGGAGAATTGCAAAATTTGTACATAAAAATTCCATTCCTCCAAACCATTCAAGACATCCCGATATACGCAAAAACTATCAAAGAATTGTGCATAAAAAGACCAAGGAGGAATATAACAAATAATCCAACAGTCCAAGTAGTCGGCACTCTATCTGACTTATTATCAGGAAAAGAAACACCCATTAAATACGAAGACCCAGGAAACCCAATAGTAACTGTCCAAATTTATGGTCAAACCCTGTCCAATGCCTTAGTTGATCTTGGAGTTGCAATCAATATCTTAACAACCACTACTTGCCAAAAGCTAGGCATTACATCTGTAGAACCCACCTCTACCTTGTTAGAATTGGCTGATGGTTAGGCCAGAAGGCATACTACATGATTTCATGGTCCCTGTTGACTCCTGGGAATATCCAACCGATTTTCTGATAATAAATCCCAAAACCCGACTTTATGGACATCCATTGATTTTAGGAAGACCTTGGCTCGCCACTGCCGATGCTTATATTGGCTGTCGGCAAGGAAATATGATCATAACCAGGGGAACAAATATCAAGAACTTAGTTCTACATCCCCCAGTGCAGCCAAGTGTCACAATAGTCAAAACTAATAGGCACCCTGTATCATACCTTACTGATAACATTAGATCTCTATTAACTATACAAGAAGCACTTGATTTCAAAGACCAAATAGAAGACGATGTTATTAATAATTTCATTAGTCAAACTGAACTCACATCTCGCACACAATGTCATATGATAAAAGCAGCATTTGATAATGAATTAGAAGAAGATCCTCTGAAAGATACACATGATCATACAATCCCTGTCACCTCTGTTGTAAATAGTAAAATTGTGGAAATTGAACTGGGAAAAACCTTAAACATTAATGCCAACCTCAAATCCGAACAAGAAACGAAGCTCATCCATGTGTTAAGGAAATATAAAGAAGCATTTGCATGGGACTACCCTGATATGAAAGGAATTGACCCCCAGTTATATACACACCACATTTACATAGAAAAAGATGCGAGACCTGTTCGATAGCCTTAGAGAAGACTAAATCCTCATCTAAAAGATGTGGTAAAAGCTTAACTTCAAAAACTTTTAGATGATAATTTTATCTACCCTATCTCTGATAGTAAATGGGTCTCCCCACTTGTGGTGGTACCAAAAAAGAATGGGAAATGGAGAATCTGCGTGGACTACAGGGAGCTAAACAAAGCAACACAAAAGGCCACTTCCCTCTCCCATTCATCGACCAAGTATTAGACACTTTGGCAGGAAAGAAATTATTTTCTTTTCTCGATGGCTTCAGTGGGTACAATCAAATACAGATTGCCCCTGAAGACCAAGACAAAACTACTTTTACTTGTCCTTGGGGAATATTTGCCTACCGAGTTTTACACTTTGGCTTATGCAATGCTCCTGCCACATTCCAAAGGGCTATCCTTAGCATTTTTGCAGATTTAATAAATGAAGGACTTGAAGTATATATGGATGACTTTACACCATACAGAGATGATTTCAATCCAGCACTGGATACACTAGAAAAAGTCCTACAACGCTGCATTGCTACCAGGCTTTGTTTAAGCCATGAAAAATGTTACATGATGATGACGGAAGGACTTATCCTAGGACACTATATTTCAGCAGCGGGCATTCAGGTAGACCCAGCCAAAATCCAAATACTTTTGCTTATTCCTACTCCCACCACTCAAACATAGGTACATAGTTTTCTTGGATTTTCTGGTTATTACAGGAGGTTTATTGAACATTATTCACGTATTGCTGCACCTTTGTATGCACTAACTGGTAACATTGATTTTCTTTGGACAAAAAAATGTGAACGTGCTTTCAAGGATCTAAAGAAGCTCGTATCCACAACCCCAGTCCTTCGAGGACCAAATTGGGATTTGCCATTACAGATATCATCTGATGCCTCAGCTACAGCCATTGGAGTGGTCCTTGGGCAAGAAGAGGATAGAAAACCATATGCAATTTATTGCATTAGCAAAAATTTATCCCCTGCTGAATTAAACTACACTGTTACTGAAAAAGAATTTCTAGCCGTAATACATGCTTTCAATAAGTTCAGACATTACATTACTGGATATCCTGTTATCTTGTACACAGATCATTCTGCCATAAAATATTTAGCAAACAAACCTATCACAGATGGCAGAATAACCAGATGGCTGATTTTATTGCAGGAATTTGATATTACAATCAAGGATCGACCTGGAAAAGAAAATCCTGTAGCTGATTTTCTCTCAAGAATGCCAAAGCCAGTTGATGCAGCAGCAGTTGAAGATCAATTTCCGGACGAGCATTTGTTTGTTGTGGCTGTTCAAATACCCTGGTATGCTGATGTTGCCAATTACCTAGCAGTAGGTAAACTACCAAAGCATCTAACCCCTAATGAGCGAAAATAGATTGTTCAGCGAAGTACTAAATTTTCTTGGATTGGGGGCTATTTGTTTCACACAGGGGCAGACATGCATATCAGGAGATGCGTTCGAGAGGATGAAATCTTTGACATTTTGAAAGCCTGCCATGGCGGACCATGTGGTGGACATTTTGCTGATCGCAGAACTGGACATAAAGTGCTACAAACAGGGTATTATTGGCCCACGATTTTCAAAGATGCAAAGAAATTTGTCCAAGCCTGTGACAGTTGCCAGAGAGCAGGACGCCCTAGTTAGTCTAATGAGATGCCTCTGAAACTACAGCTAGTCATCGAACCATTCGAGCGATGGGCTCTTGATTTCGTTGGACCAATCAACCCATCATCAAACCAGAAAACATATATTTTGGTGGCAACATAATATGTCACCAAGTGGGTTGAAGCATAGGCATTGCCAAGAGCTATAGAGGACTCTGTCATACAATTCATGTTCCATCTATTTGTACGTTATGGCCTTCCAAGAGAGATAATCACAGACGGTGGACCACAGTTTGTTGGAAACAGAATAGTTGCAACACTCAACAACTATCATGTCCAGCATAAAATCACTACTCCATACCACCCACAGGCAAATGGGCAGGTAGAAAGCAACAATAAAATAATAGAAACAATTCTAACGAAAACTATTGCATCACATAGACGTGATTGGGCTGCCAGACTACCTGAAGCACTGTGGGCTTACAGAACAACATGGAGGAGTACCACTGGTTACTCACCTTATCAACTAGTGTTTGGAAAACAACCCATTTTCCCCATAGAATTTGAAATCCAAACATTACGAACAACACAAGAAGTTGGCTTAGACCTAACTGAGGCACAGATTAATCGACTACAACAGATCAATGAGCTGGACGAAATTAGGCTCTCTGCACTGCAAAACACTACTATGATCCAGCAGCAGAGAGCTAAATGGCATGATGCTCTCATTAAAAATAAAGTCTTCCACAAAGGAGACTGGGCTCTTTTGTATGACTCCAGGTTTCAGGACTTCCCTGGGAAACTCCAGACTCGTTGGTTGGGACCATATGAAATCCAGAAGGTACATGACAATGGTACCCTTACTCTAATCACTATTGATGGTTCTAGATATGCCTTCAAGGCAAATGGCCACCGAGTTCATCTATCGCAAACCACTCACTCGGGAGTCCTTCTGCCAGTAGCTACGCCAAGATTCAGATATGGAGATTTTGGGGGAGGAAGAGAAGTCTTCCTCACCTGTAATTCATTAAGGAATTTACTTTTCTTTGCAGTTTGTACATAATTTCTTTTTTGAATTATTTTTGTACATATCTTTGAAACAACGTTTTACTGTTACGATTTTTGTTGTTCCTTTTCCAAAAGAACAACATTTTTCTTATTTCTGTTGTTCCTTTTCCAAAGGAACAACACTTTTGATTTTTGTTGTTCATTTTTCAAAGGAACAGCATTTGTGCGTTTTTGTTGTTCCTTTTTCCAAAGGAACAACATTTTTGATTTCTACCATTCCTTTTCCAAAGGAACGACATCTGTGTATTTTTGTTGTTCCTTTTCCAAAGGAACAACATTTCTGATTTATGTTGTTCCTTTTCCAAAGGAACAACATTTTTTATTTTTGTTGTTCCTTTTCCAAAGGAACAACATTTCTGTGTTTTTGCTGTTCTTTTTTCCAAAGGAACAACATTTTCGATTTCTGCCGGCATCTGTGTATTTTTGTTGTTCCTTTTCCAAAGGAACAACATTTTCGATTTCTACTGCTCCTTTTCTAAAGGAACGGAATTTATGTGTGTTTTGTTGTTCCTTTTCCAAAGGAACAACATTTTCGATTTCTATTGTTCCTTTTCCAAAGGAATGACGTTTGTATGTTTTTCCTGTTCCTTTTCCAAAGGAACAACATTTTTTATCTCGACTGTTCCTTTTCCAAAGAAACAACATTTGCTTGTTTTGTTGTTCCTTTTCCAAAGGAACAACGTTTTTCATTTCTGTTGTTCATTTTTCAAAGGAACGACATTTGCTGGTTTTGTTGTTCCTTTTCCAAAGGAAAAACTTTTTTATCGTTGTTCCTTTGGAAAAGGAACAACATAAATCAGAAACCCCAGGAGAAAAATGCACCCGAAGAGTCACATGCAAAGGAGGCAGAAGAAGAAAATTTGCCTGTTCACGATGAAAAGATGACAGGAGATGCTGAACAGGAACAATCTGTTCCTAACCAGAAGGCACCAGAAGAAAGTCTGGAGGAAATAAGGGCAGAAAAAGAATTCGCCCAAGAAATAACAGAACCAATTAGGGTTCTTGCCCCGGAGCAGCCAGAGCAGAACAATGAAGAAACACCCCAAGAAGAAAATTAGGAAACTAGCCACAGTCTAGGCCGCAGTGAACAGCCTGCTGTTCCTTCTGAGGAAATAGCGGAAATAAGGGAATTGCGAAAGGAACAACAGAGATTATTGAACATTATAGTTCAGCTCCACCAGCAGATTAGGATTCTAAAGGCAAGGCAAAGGGTAAAAGGGACTTCGGGAAGGAAAAATGTGGCCACTCCAGCAAAACCCCTTAAGGGTAAGGGGCGGAGGACTAGAATCCATCTTGCTGTTCAAAACCCCGTTGAAAGCCAAGCTGCTGTTCCAAATGATGTTGAGAAACAGACTGTTGTTCCAATTGAAAAGGAACAACAATGGACTGATGTTCGTGTTAAAATAGAAATGGATGAAATGTTGACCCGTGATAAGGAAATTTAGACGGAGGCACCACTTTCGGGAGTAATAAGGGTTATGAACTCAAAGCAGTGCAATAGGAAAGTTCAGGTAAAGCTCCCAGCCTCCACTGCTACATGGAAAAGGGATCCAAAAATAGTAACCCTACAAAAGGGTTTGAAGCAAGCTCAGCAAGAAGCAGAAAAGCTTAAAGAGCAAATGGTCCCTCGAGAAAAATATGAAGAGCTACAGCAGCAGCTAAGGAACGTCAATCTATCCGAAAGCCAGGCCTTTTAAGGGTGGCGAAAGGAACAAGAGAAAGTCGCGAAGGTAACTCGTAGGTTAGATGTAGTTATCAAACAGATGGATACCTTGTGTTCTTTATAAAATGACGTCCTAGCATGTAGAGCCCTTGCTAAGAACTATGCCTTGTTTTTAATGGAAAAATATTTGCAATTGAAAATAAAGGTTGTTAAAGAAGGTGCTCCCATACAAATTAACGCCATAAATGATTTCATAAACTGTTGTAAGCAATACGGGGTAAAGGTTCAGAGACTACTGTGTGAATTTTATTTACATAACCTTGTACTAGAACAGGAGACCGAGTTGAACCCTGGCCCTTTTGTTGGGGACATTCAATTACACGCATTTATTTCATTTGCAGTTAATCAAATTAAATGGCTCAAAGCCTATAATGCTTTCCAAAGACAAGAAAACAGATTAAATTTATGGATAAGAGCTGAGCCTAGGGATCCAGTACAGTTATGGAGGAAACATAGAAACCTCATGAAGACTCCAAGAGTGATTGAAGCATTAGGACCCATGCATGAGACGATCATTCGGCAAGGATTAGAATACTTTTCCTCTATCAAAGACCCTGCCATTGATGCAGCTAAATTCTGATATCGAATATCTAATCTGAATATCCAGCTCAGAGAACCATTTAAGTATGAGAATTTTAAACTAGCTGCCAACCACTTGCCACTCTATGGCGAAATTGTTTTGAGGGCAGGGCCATCCTGGTTAGGATATAGGTTCCAGAGTCCAATTATTTGGCATCCTACACCCGGATACCAAGCCCTGTATGAGATGCCCGAGGGTCAGACAGGCCATTTCTTTGACTACCTAGCTACGCATCATGGTTGTAGGCCTTCACATGAGATTCCATCTCTAGCCTACTCACTCACTGCCTTACATGTCAACTACAATGTTTTCATGAGGCCGTGAAAAAGGGTAAGCAGGGGGGTGTGTGGAGTACTAAAGAAGGTATATTTTGATGGTTATTTCAGTATCTTTTCATTAGAACTTACAAGCCTTTTTGCATCATGAACTTAGAAAATGATAAAGAATTGTAATAAAACATGTGAGATTAATATGTAAGACGAGAACGCTGACAATTTTCGTTTCATTATGCAGGAAGGAGAAAAACCGAAAAGTTTCCGTTATAAAGGAAAAGACAAATATGGGTTAACTGTTGTCCCTTCGATGGGAGACCGCATGCAAACCAGATTAAAACAGATCAACCTGGGAAAGGAAGCAGAGATATCAGCTCGGCACAGAAAAGAGAAGAAATGACTGAGGGTTAACAGTTCTTTGAATCCCTCAGGATCCTTGATCCTGAGGGGTCGTTGTTTTATCTATTTCTGCATTTAGATATCTCCGTCGTCACCCTTATATAAGGGGCAGCACTGTTAGCTAAGGGGGGATGTTGTTATGCCTTTATGTAATTTCTTTTAAAGATCAAAACTTTGATCATCGTGTCTTGTTAAGAACTGCTCTACTATAATTTTACTTGATGCATTAATACAAACTTGGTTACTATTTCATCTTTGAGT
>APFE031316079.1:61862-129582 GCA_000404065.3 Pinus taeda | reverse complement strand
GGGAAAGCTGTTGCATTTTCTCGCAAGAGGGGCAGAGGAAATCAATAGGATTAGACTTTCATTTTATTGTATATGACATTATGACATGATGAGATACATTATCATATTTTTTGTTGATATTTTGAGGCTGAATTGGGACTCAGGAGTCAGGACTTACTATTCAGGACATGATTCAATGTTATGTGTGATTTTAGCGCTAGAAATGATATTAAACATCTTATATATTAGTTTTTTTATCATATTTATGTGTCAATGTATTTATTTTATGTTCTAGATGGTTTAGATGTTGAAAAAATTGGAAAAAAATGAAAAAAATGAATATTTTTGTTCCAAACGCTTTTTTCCCGCTTTTTTCCGCTTTTTTCCCGATTTTTCCATTTTTTTCCGCTTCATTCCCCGCGCCGATTTAATCCCGCTCGCGCTTTTAACAACATTGGTACAATTGGACATATGGATTAGCGGATGGAGTTCTCCCTAGTTGAGAGGGAGTGTTAAAATTGGAAATTAGGGCCAAACTCCATGTGGGTCATCTTATTAATGGAAGATGATATTTTTCTTGGATCCCTCTTATTGAGAGGTGTAGGATTGATCTAAAGATTATTCGATTCTGATAAGTATTCATGGAGATATGAATTTATTTGTGCTATGGGACAATTCATCAAGGTCGGCCAACAACCAAATAAACCCCACTTGTGCTCAATGTTTTAGTATAAATAGAGGTGGCCTTCAAGTCATTTCAACACACTTGGGATCTCTTCCTCTCTACTTGTCTTTGGGTTTTAGTAGGAGGAGAGATCCTAAGGGATAACGTTGCCCTAATCCAAAGGGCAGAAGCCGGAACTGCTGGGAAAAGTTGGAACTGCTGAGAACTGCCGGAATTACCAAAACTGCCAGGAATAGCCAGAACTGTCGGGAACTATCGAAACATGCGGGAAAGCTGACACAGAGGGCAAAAGCCAAAACTCTTGGGAACAACCGAAACAGCCGTAATTTCCGGAACTGTCGGGAATAGTTGGAATTGCTGGAACTACCGGGAATTGTGGGGAACTGCTGGAATTGTCGGGAAAAGCCGGAACTGCAGGAACTGCCAAGAATAGCTGGAATTGTCGAAATTGCTGGGAACAGCTGAAATTGCCAGAACTGCTGGGAACAGCTGGAATTGTCGAAACTGCTAGAACTGCCGGAATTGCCGGGAATAGTCGGAACTGCCAGAACTGCTGGGAAATGCAGGAACAACCAAAGCATCTATCTTCGAAGGAGAGTAGGATGCAAGGGACAACTAACTAACATTGGGACAATTGTATGGTACTTAGCAACAAATACACCAAGCATGCAATGTTACAACTAGCATTCAAGGGACAGCTAGCATGCAATAGCAAGCATGTTAAGGACAAGCATGCTAGGGACAACAAGCAAGCAAGATGCAGCCAACACATAGGTCAGTATGGAAACATGGTGCAACAGTGACACATAATGCAATACAATGATTGGTACAAACATGATTAATGAAGCGTGATGAGATGCAGCATAGTGATGATGGGTGCAGCATGGTGCAGCGCGGTGATGTGCAGCATGATGACGAAATGCAGCACAACACTAGGTGAAGGAGTCACCTTGGAGAATTAGTTGAAGCAGCATGTCTTCAACTGATCTCATGTATCATCTTCTTAGAGATGATCCATGCTCTTATCTAGATAAGTCAAAGTGTTGACTCTTGTTGTAAACGTACTATCTCTCTCTCTGCAGAACTATTGAAGAACATATAAGAAGAATTGATCAAGGGTTTCCCCACATTGGGGTGTCCCTGGCTAGCGCCACATCTTGTGTCTTCTTGTCTTGGCTTTTCTTTTGCGATTTATGTTTATGTTCTATTTGCAATTTACTTTAATGCTGATGTGATTGCTAATCTGGAAAAGATATTGAGCTAACTGTGAAAATTGAAATAAATTGCTCTAAGCATAGAACATACCTAAAATTAATAGTAATTAATTAAGTTATGCCCAATAATAACCCCATTGTACAAGAATTATTAGAAAGTCACGGAACGAAAAACAAGATGTGCGGAACTGCTCATGATGATGAATATGCCAAGCGAATGCCATTAGACCCCATAAAAACACCACAAAACTCCATCGGGACCCTTGATGACATAAACTTGCTCCACTAACCTGGCCATTCCTTGCCCTGGAAATCCACCCTGACTGTACTATGGATAAAAATAGAAATGGGACATTACAAATCCTCCTGACCCAAGATTGCTTGCCCTTAAGCAATTTGCACCTGTACAATGTAGAGGCATTCGAAAACTAGTACCAGGATCCCATATGAACCACTGGTCCACATCATGCCTTCAAGCAATCCAAACATGATTGGATCCCCCAATACCTGGATCCCATGCCCATCTCTGACTCACCCTGCTACTCGTAGATCCATCTGGATCCCAATGCCACCATGGCCAATCATCGCCCAAGTCCCTTGGCTCAGAATGTGCTCTGTCTTTGGCTATAGTTGCTGCCCCATCAAGCGAATACCAACTCATCACCTCTCTCCAATCCAACCTCAGGCATAGGCCAAGGTCAACCCAACTCTGCTAATGCTTGGCTAGTGCTACTAAAATACTGATGAATTGTCGGTCCACATCCCACTGGCCACTAAAAATTATAGTAACCCCCTCATCTACGTGCCCCTTCTGTACTGTGCCTCGAAATAAGGTTGATACTCCATTAAAAGGATATCAACTCATGATCTCTCACCAATATAAGGCATGGACTCTGGTGTAAGGGACAAGTTTACTATGTTGATGTTGGTCCACGCTCAACTCGTGCTACTCTACCAGGTCAATCGACAACATCCGCTGAGAGAACCCTACCTCTCCCCCTACAATGGGTACAATTCGCCAAACTGTGTTGCACGCCCTGTCTATGTACTCCTGGAGAGGGTTGTTGCCTGAGAATGCTGTAGCTTTGTTTGCTGCCACAACATTTGTTTGCAACTCATCAATGGGTAGACCCAAAGATGGATGCACTTCCACCTCCCTCGTTTGATAGGAAACTCTACTCTCCTCCAGTCCACCAATCTCATGCAAAATTGTCCTGTCATATTCCAGCATCTCTTGAAGACGTGTCCGCAAATACTGCCACCCTGCCAGTTATCTGTACATTTGGCTACTCCTCATCAATGGCTAACCCCAAGGGTGGCTACTCATCCTCCACCATCACGGGCTCAAGATGAATCTCCAACTGGCTCTCCCCAGAAGGCTCATCATGCATACTGCGCACATCCTCCTCCTCAGCTGACTCATGCTCCACCATATGCTGCTCATGCTGAATCACCACTAGTGACTCATCATTCTGAATGTCTCCCATAGGGTCCACTGACTGCTCATCATATGAATTTGTCATGTGTCAACGACTCTACATGACTCATGCTCCTTAGAGGCATCCTCGTATGAACCCATGGACTCGTCCAAAGAAGAATCCTCGCCCTGAAGGTCAGAAGGAATCTCCAGCTGCTTTACCTCTGTCATCTCCTCAATGTCACTCAACCATGAGTAGTCATGTTCCCAAGGTCCCTTGTAGATGAAGCAAAGTCCCTTTCTCCTCAACTCATTCCTACTGCATGATCCCCCAAACCTGAGTAGCTCCTCCCTAGTCAACTTTCTCATGAACAGCCCAATGTTCTACTCAAACAACCTTTTGGCTAGCTCATAAGCAACAGGTGAGACCAACTTCTCTCTCCTCAAAACAGACAACAATCGAGGCTGCAACTCTCGACAAATGGCATCATGGCCTCTCATACATGATGAGAAGATAGATTTCATGTGTTCTATGACTGTGTCAGGATGATGTTTCCTAATGTCGAAGAAGCTGTCATGTCCCTTCCTAAATTAATTTGGAACAAGATTAATTATTATATTATAGGGCCAATTTTGGAGATAGTGGGTCCCATTCGATTTTATTAGGAGATTAGACTTAGGAAAAGTTACTTTTGATGTGGTTAAGTTACACATGGGGGTCACCCAAACTAGGGAAATATGCACTCCCTAGTTCGATTTGCATGGAGGTGGTTAAGTGAGGGCCCACGATGGAGGTAAAATTGGAGGGAAAAGTGCTCCACGAAATCTATATAAGAATGGCAACTCTCCTCATTTCATTCATCTTTTTTGCATATCGATTTCTCTTTGGTTGCTCGAGTTGCTTCGTCGAGTCACTTGTTGTTTAGCACGAGTTCCTCAAGCGAAGAGTTCACCCTTTTTTTGGGGTACTTTGAATGCCACCCTAGGAAGGTTTTCCTTCATTCTTTAGGAGGAGGATCTCATTGTGATTTCAAGTAGTTGCATTCACCTCCAAGTGGTGCGTATTACTGGAGGTTGAAGTGAAGAGGAGGTCGAGTTTGCTTGTGGTCTCTTGCAGTGGATTTTGGTTGAGAGATTTTCCGGAGAGGAGGCATAGGAGGTTTTTTTATCATTTTGGGGAGTTTGGGAGCTGGAGGAGTGTGCTTCTTTGTAGGGAAAGTTTCACACTTCCTAGGCTAGCACAGAGGCAACACTTGGTGCTCATGTGGAGGGTAGAGTATCAGTCTTTATGGCTGAACTTTGCCGGCGAGGTTAACGGAAACATTTGGTGAGGAGTTTGCTTCATTTTCGGAGCTTGGAAGAGGTTTTCTCTAGTGTTCCTTGCAGGCCATATTCTTGAGTAGTTTGAAGGGCATATGGCATATTGGAGGCCGAATTTGGGAGGTTGGATTTAGGCCAAACCCTTTCTGGGTTTTCATGGGTTTTGGCCAAGGAGTTTGGGGCTAAAGTTTCAACAATTTCTGAGCACCAGAGACGAGGTTTCTTGCTGTTCCTTTCCAGCCAGCAGTGTAGTTTCTAGGGAACAACGCAGAGGAGCATTCATTTTGCGAATTTGAGATTATTATTTATCAATTGGGTTTTGTCAAGCTTTCCCTTGAGGCAAGCCCAAGCATATTTCTCCATACTATTGTACTTGCTCCATTTCATTAATAAAATGGCTTAGTTGGTTCTTACTTCTGGAGTTTATTGAGCATTTGTTGATTGTTTAATTTTTTTGTGTTATAAATCTATTTTGCTTTGCATAACATTGTTCATTTAAGTTTGGAACATTACAATGGTATCAGAGCTTAGATTCTGGCTTAGCCGTGGGAGAATTTTTCTATGAGTGAGGAGGACCGAAAGAATATTACTTACAAGGAACAGAGGCACTGGAGCAAGGGAAGGGAGTTGGAGACTACTCCAGACATAGAGGATCGTGGGAATACTGTGGTAGCAGAAGATATGGGTGAGCCCAAGAGTAGGGAAGAAATGGATTTCGACAGTCTCTTTAAGGCTTTGAGTGATTTGGAAAAAGGGTAGAAGGAGATGCTTGACGAGATCAAGATGCAGAACCGGGAGCAGAGCACTCATTGAGAGTTTATAGTTGGAGACTTTAGGGGCCTCTCAATAGTTTGATAACCTTTCGCTTATTGCGCAACGACCATCCTTGAGTGAGCCAACTCGAGCTATTTTAACCTCTTTTATACCTTTGGCGCAGGGTGAAACTGGTGGAGGAGAGGATCCATCATTGATGGGGGAGCATTTCTGGCAGTGGCAGTCCATGGGACAGACTTCAGAAAGGCTCTAACTTTCAGAGACTTTTGGAAGCTCAAGCATAATGAAAAGGGGAAGGGCTATGGTATGCAAAATTATGAGCCGCACCGCATTATTGGGAAAATGTATTTTCCAACTTATGATGGCACTACCAAGTGCACAGTACGTGCTTGGATAGAGAAGTTGGACACATACTTCCAGCTCAACAGGATGACAGAGGTAGAAGCCATCAAGATGGCTACATTGCATTTGGAGGGAGAGGCACATGATTGGTGGTTTCATGGCTTGTTCACTTTGGGGCATGCTAGTGTGACCACCTATGAGGACTTCACACAGAGAGTAGTGGAGCGCTTTGATTGGAGGGATCCAGAGGCTCACTTCAGGGAGTTGACCTAGCTCAGACAGACAGGGCATTCAGAGCATTGTATTTCAGAGTTTTTGAGGGTCTCATTCATGGTACCTAATTCGTTAGATGCGAGGAGACTATACACATTTGTGGAGGGGTTGACAGAGCCACTGTGGGGACTGGTGAAGTCATGCAAACCATCTACTCTTCTGGAGGCGGTATCTTGAACTTGAGATTTACAGGGGACCATCCCCAAGACCCGAACTCCATTTCCGTCATGACCTCCCTACCCTCAGAAGGGAAGTGACACTGAAGCGCCTGCAACATAGACAACAACCCAAGGGTGGGGGCGGTTGGACGATGAGACCAAGAGAGAGCTCAGCAGGAGGAAGTTGTGTTTTACATGCCAAGAATCTTGTGCACTAGGCCATTGGTGCACAACTTGCAAGGCCTATTACATTAAGGTCTTCTCAAACAGTGATAAGGAAGATGATGTGGAGTTGGTGTTTGGTGGAGGAGACGAGGATCTAGCAGGGAGGGGGCCACCACCACCACCACCTCAGGGAGGAGCATCTTTCACACTATTTGGGGGAGTCCTAGCTTCTTTGTGCGGGATTCAAAAATTTTTGACCATGAGGATCAGAGGTACAGTGCAGAAGCAGCGTGTCTTAGTTTTAGTAGACAGTGGGGAAACCCACAATTTAATTGATGCTCAGATCGTCCAGAGGGGCATCACCACTGCAGAGTTTGAGGGGTTTTCAGTCCTAATACTAGGAGACAGGACTATGCAGTGCACTCGATATGTTCCCTCTCTGACAGTGACTATGGGGAACTATTTGATGATAGACCACTTTTTTGTGGTGGATGTACCAGACACCAATGTGGTGTTGGGTGTCCAATGGTAGTATTCCCTTGGCCGGGTTAGCACCGATTGGAAGCAACTTGTGATGGAGTTTACTGGACTGGATGGCAAGCCGGTGGTTCTTCGGGGCATGCATTCGTACCCTCCTTAGACAGTTTCAAGCCACAGGATGGAGGCCGATTTCAGGCATGGAGACATAGCATGGGAAGTAGAGCTGAGGATTCCAAAAGCTGGGGGGAAGGCCAAGCCACCACATCCAGATATACAGGCAGTACTGTATATATATCCGGTAGTCTTTGGAGATATACCACAGAGACAACCACCTGACAAGTGATTCGAGCACACTTTAAAGCTAGAGCCTGGTGTGTAGGTAGTCATTGCCACACCCTATAAGAATCCCAAAGCCTATAAGGATGAGATTGAGAGGGCTATCGAGGAGCTATTGGCATTGGGCCATATTAGACTGAGTTCTAGTCCATTCGCTTCTTTGGTTGTGCTGGTGAAGAAGAAGGATGGGACTCTTGTCATGTGTATTGACTACAGGGTCCTTAACAAGAAGACGTTGAAGAACAGGTATCCCATTCCCTGTATCGATGAGTTGATGGACAAACTTAGAGGAGCCAAGTACTTCTCTAAGATAGATTTGCGGCCCGGATATCATCAGATTCGGGTGAGGGAGTAGGAAATCCCGAAGATAGCTTTCAGATGTCATTATGCGCATTTCGAGTCCCTGGTCATGCCTTTTGGTTTGACTAATGCACTGGCTACTTTCCAGTCGTGCATGAGCCATGTGTTCAGAGGCCAGTTGAGGAAGTTTGTACTAGTATTCTTTTATGACATCTTGATCTGCAGCAGGACATGGGAGGAGCACCTGCAGTACTTAAAAACAGTCTTGTGTATATTGGAGGAGCAGTAGTTCTACACCAAGATGTCCAAGTGCGAGTTTGGGCTGATAGAGATGCTTTACTTGGGACACATCATAGGTGCAGATGGGGTCAAGGTGCATGAGGAGATGATTTGGGCTATTCGGGATTGGCCAGAGTCTTGAGATGTGACAACGTTGAGAAGATTTTTGGGCATCTGTACCTATTATCGGAAGTTTGTGAAGGGCTTCTCACAGTTGGCAGCATCCCTTACTGATTTGACTAGGAAGAGGGCTTTTGCATGGACAAAGGGAGCTCATACAACATTTGATCTCCTCAAGGAGGTGATGAGTTGTTGCCCAGTATTGGAACTTCTGGGTTTTACACAGCCTTTCACATTGGAGTGCGATGCATCAGGTGTGGGGATCGGGGCAGTCTAGTCCCAAGGAGGGCACCCCATTTCTTTCGAGAGCCAGAAGCTCCTACCACATGAGATGTTGTATTCCATTTACAACAAGGATATGTTGGCCATTGTGCATGCATTGGCTAAGTTTAGACGTTACTTGGTGGGGAACCAATTTCAAGTGCAGATGGGTCACAACAGTATTCGCCATTTCATGGGGCTACTCGGCCTCAATGACATGCAACAGAGGTGGGTCAACAAGGTGCAGCCCTACGATTTTGATATTGAGTATGTGCAAGGAAAGCACAACATGGTGGCAAATGCACTATCCAGGAGACTAGCAAGACTTTCACTCATGAGTACTTTATGCTTGTGTAGTTCAAAGCCAAGAGAATTAGATTTCGTGGGAAAACTCTTTTTGAGTGAGTCGAAAGAGAGGTAAGTCTTTTCGATCGAAATTTGTCAGTGGTAGAAGGAACACCACAACAGAAGATTTAGTGAGAGAGGTTATCTCAGGTGGGACGCAGTTTTTTCCTGCAGCAGTTGTTGGGACAGGTTAGCGTCGGAAATGGGCACATTATGGATACTCAAAATGTCTCAAAGTTATCTACCAGATTAGATGAAGAATTCCCCTGCCTAGCAAATTTAGTGTCAGCGAATGTTTGGTATATTGATAGCGGGACTTCAGCTCATATGGCTAGAGTATGAGAACATTTCTCGAGCTATCAAGAAGAACAAATGGACTTCCAAATCACTATGGGAAACATAACGAAATGTACACCAGTAGGGAGAGGCACCATAGCATTTTAGGCGGAAGCAGGGACCAACATCCGAGCCACCAATGTTTTGCATGTGCTAGGATTAGGAATGAACATGATTTTAGTGTTCTGGTTACATAGCAAGGGATACAATGTATACTTCATGGGAAAGAAAGTATACTTCAAGCATTCAAGTTGGACGAAGAAAAGACAAATTGGGATTCGAAGCAACAAGTTGTATAAATTGCAGCTTGAGTCACCAATGGCACTGATAGGCAACAACTATAATGGTGAGGAGTGAAATGAATTATGGCACAGGCAAATTGGGCATTTACACCATGGAGCATTGAGGATACTTAGAGAGACTGTTACAGGAGTACCAGTCCTTAGTAGTGAACATGATGACTTATGCAGAGGATGTGTACTAGGGAAGTACACTAAAGCAACTTTTTCCAAAAGTAACAATAAAGAAGAATGTGTATTAGGATTGATACACTTAGATATTTGTGGTCCTATGTCCGCAAGAGCTCTTAGTGGTGGTGAATACTTTGTCACCTTTATCGATGATCACTCTAGAGAAACCTGGATCTATTTCTTAAAGACCAAGGATGAAGTCTTTGATCGTTTCCGAGAGTTTAAAGCTCTTGTTGAAAATATGACAGGGAAAAAGATAAAGGTATTGCATTTAGATAATCCTGGAGAATATACCGACAAAGGCTTCACAAATTTTTGCGTAAAGGAGGCCATCAAAAGAGAATGGATAGCTCCATATAACCCAGAGCAAAATGGAGTAGCAGAATGGAAAAATAGAACTATTGTTGGGGCAGCCAAAGCTATGTTGTATGATCAGGATCTACCTAGGTATCTATGGGCAGAAGCTTCCAACACAATAGTGTATATCTAGAATAGAACTCCTTATAGAGCATTGGGGAAGAAAATGCCCGAAGGAGTCTTCATAGGGAAGAAGTCGTAAGTCAGTCATCTCAGGATATTCAGAAACATGGCTTATTGTCACATTCTAGATGAGAAACGCAGTAAACTGGATCAGACTGGAGAAAAAGGGTATCTCATCGGATTACGAGACCTCAAAGGTATACAAAATCTACATTCCTAGCAGTAGGAAGATTGTAGTGAGGAGGGATGCAAAGTTCATGGAGTACAGAGCTTTCAGGAAATCTCGTGAGATGCCTGCAGAAAATCAGTCAGGAGATGTCCCATTAGTCCAAGAGCAGCAGGGGTTGCAAGGAGGACAGGCATGAGAACGGACACCTAGATCGAGTACAGTGACCAGTACCAGTATCTCTTCAGAAGGAGGAAATGTAGATAGTTCTCAGCAGATGGAACGATAGGATCAGGAGGAGGAATTGGTTGAGCCTCCCACCACTAGTGGTAGAACCAGCAGAGAAGTACGACGGACACTGAGGGACGTAGAAGAGTTTGTTGGAGCTCCTAGAATTGAGAAAAGGTAGCGTAGACAACTTGACATATACCAAGCATTGGTAGCTCAGGTTGAAGAACCCTCTAGCTTTCAGGAAGTTGTTCAACACCAAGTATGGGTGGATGCCATGGTAGAAGAATACAACTCTATCATGACGAATGATGTCTGGGAGGTAGTACCTAAACCAGAAGATAGATCAGTTGTAGGATCACGATGGATCTACAAGATCAAGTATGCTGCAGATGGCAATATAGAGAAGTACAAGGCAAAGTTTGTGGCAAAGGGGTATCCTCAGAAAGAAGGAATAGACTATGAAGATACCTTCACCTTAGTTGCTCGATACAACTCTATCAGATTCATTATATCCCTAGCAACTCAAATGGGATGGGAGATTCACAAGATGGATGTCAAGACAACATTCTTGAACAGGGTGATAGAAGAGGAGGTGTATATAGAACAACTCGAAGGCTTCGAAACTCATGAGAAGAGAACTCATGTATGCAGATTAAAGAAATCCCTATATGGGCTCAAGAAGGCACCTAGAGCATGGTATGGTCGGATTGATAGTTACTTGCAATAGTTGGGATTTGTGAAGAGTGATGTTGATTCCAATATCTACTATTTGATGGTAGAGAATGAGCCACTTATTCTGGTATTATATGTAGATGACCTGTTCCTAACTGGGTCATCCAGGCTCATACAGGATTGCAAGAAGAATCTTGAAGCTGAATTCGACATGGAGGACATGGGGTTGCTGCATTATTTTCTAGGGTTGGAAGTTTGGCAGAAGAATGGGGAGTTCTTCCTGGGACAAGGAAGATATGCTATAGAAATTATGAAGAGGTTTAGAATGCAAGATTGTCGACCCATGGCAACTCCCATGATCACCAATTGGAAGAAAATATATGCACTAGGAAACAAGGAAGTAGACTCCACCTTGTATAGGCAGCTCATTGGGTCGCTCATGTATCTGGTCAACACTAGGCCGAACATTTGCTTTGCTTTCAACACTCTTAGTCAGTTAATGGTAGAACCAAAAAGGGTGTATTGGGCAATAGCTAGGCACATTTTTAGGTATGCGCGCGAAACAGTTGGATGAGTTGAAATACTTCTGAGGGGAATGTTGACCGTGTTGCCTACACCTACCTACAAATCAATGAGAAAAGCCTTCAACCCCACAAGGTGTGGTTGGTGGCAGGGAACTCAAAGAAGGGGCTATCACACTAATCCCAACTCTCTCTGTTTGAACTATCTCCTAGGTTAGCTAAGGGGGGTGGTCCCTAATGAAAAGTTAAGTTAAAAGATGTGAGTTTCTAGGAGAGTGTTATACTGAAAATGGATTACTTTTAAGGATTTATGAGTAAATATGAAGTGATCAACTTGAAATAACAATGCCAATCATTAATATGATTAAAAAACCATAAACCAGTGCCTTATAAGGAATTTGCTCAACAATTTTAAAGATATATATTTGCTCAAAGTAAAATGCAATGCTCTCAAAAGAGAAAACAAAGTCACCCTGAAATGTAACTAAGAATTGTTAGCACAAGATATGTAAGATACAAAATGCTTTTGAGATAATCAACTTTATAAATCAAAACATGTGAAACATATCTTGCCAAAACCCAAAAATTAGTAATTAACTTGGAAATGTAAAAGAAAGGAAGTGCTAAACCAAGACATCAATATGCAATTAGACTTGAAACATGAAAAGAAAACAATTGTTTGAAATGATTACAATACTTGCTTTTGGAATAGACTTTGCATATGAAAACTCAAACCATCAAGAGACAAGTAAAGTAAATGTAATGGAAAGTGCTCTTGGTTAATTTTATTAATTAGCTCTACAACAAGATTACAATTTAACTCTTCAATCCTCAGACCTCACTCTCGCCCAATGATATGGATCTCACAGTGAGGAGTCAATAGAGGAGTAGAGGATCCCTAAGATGTCTACTTCAACCAACTTATGTTGGAGGTAAAATTTTAATGAGGCTTGGGGCCTTCTTACACTAAAATGCCTAGATGAAATGCAAATTGTGTTAATTCCCCAAATTAAAATAATGATACATGCAAATGCTTCAAAGAGATTGATTTGCAATGCTTGAGAATGAAATTGTGTTCAACATAAGTTGCAATTATAACTTCAACTGGAGGAATAAAATTAGCTTACAAGTGTTGCATGTGTTTCATTAATGAATTAAAATGATACAAGTAATTTGCTTGAAAGTAAAATTTGTTTCAAATAGACAATGACAATAAATTACTCCAATATTCAAGATAGAAATGTAGCATAAAATTGAAGCATGTATTCAAGTGTTTATGAAACAATTTACGAAGGTAAATGGAAACGAATCAAAGTTTGTTAAGAATATAAAATGCTTGCATATAAAGGATGAATTGCCCAAAGTAAAGTGTAAGCTTGTAACTTCAAGCAACAATGAGATAGATAATGCAAATCTCAAATGAAATTGTAACAAACTTTAACTTAATGAAATGTATTAGTGAGGTTGTGTTATTTCCCAATTAAAGCATGCATGTAAGTGAATGAAATATGAAAGCTTAAACCATGCAAATGTCAATCCACCCAAGAGAAGCCTCCCTCTAAATGGGGAGATAGGATACCATGGGAGAAATCCCAAGCTCCCACAAACAAGTTAGATCTTTTATTAATATTACAATGAGAAGAGGGCCCTTCAAAGTTCTCAACTATACTTTAAGGAGAGTCCTCACAATAATTGCTTGAAACTTGGACACTGGGCCTCATTTCTTGAGAAAGTAGTGACAAGATCTCACAAAATTTTTGCAAGGGAAACAAGGTGTGAGTTTCCTCTAAATGCCCACGGCTTAAAGAGGAAAATGGGCAGCCCTCTAGTGAAATCGACTTGGCCAAAATAAGCCTCAAAAGGACTCACAACATCCTTGGAAATTGAACCCCCAACACTTGCCAAAGGTCCTCCAAAACACTTGTTAGATGTTGCGGGAAGTTGCTCTTCAAAATCTGCCACACAAGAGTTAGCAAACAATCCAAACAATGGCTGCAAAATAAGTTAAGTATTAATGGAAAAATCAGCAAGATAAAATATATATGTACAATTATAATTTACAAAAGTTTAAGCTAAAGAATGAGAATAAACTCTCATATTTGCTTAGCCATTTTCAAGTTCTTAGATAGCAAATGAAAGAAATGAAGTATAATGTTTTTTTTTAAAGAGATTTAAATTTAAAAGTTCTCGACTTGTGTACAAGCTGTGTGCCGAAATCCCTGCAAAACCACTTTGTAAAATAACACTATGAAGGTTCAAGGAACAAATGAGAGCTCCTTTAAGAATGTATCAAGAGTGGGTTGGTCTCTCCAAAGACTTCCCCTCACGCTTGATTCTATAATCCCAACAAGATGTTTCCTCTACAAAACTTCAATCAAGAATTAGTTCCATATAGATTTAGTAATAAACAATGATAAGAAACTCTAGAGACTTATTTAAAACCAACTAGAGCATTCTATACCTAGAGCATACTTCTAAATCAAATGTTAATGCAAGATAGCTCTACATTAACAATTTATAAGAGCATATGGAAGCAAATTAGATCAACGCACGAGTAAAAGGAATTATACCAATGCTCAACAATTCATCACACTCAAAAAGGAGGAACATCTCATGAATGAAACCCTTAAGTCTTTATTGATATTTCTGAAAGTGTACAAGGCAGCGGCCCTTCCGTATGCACAATAGCTAGTAACAATATTCTTCCATGTGAGATCCCATGGCTCTATTATATAGAGAGTTGGGAGCAAATTCCAATGAAGAATGACAATGACAAATGGCATTGGATGACAATCCCAAAGAGAAATTCAAATATGTTGAATGGAGCTCCAATGCCAAGTGTAAAAACCGAATTCTGGCAAGTGGACATCATTTTCTTCTTCCCTTATGTGCCAAATTCGAATTTTATGGTGGAATGACAAGTTTATATGGGTGGTAACCCATGTGGGGACAATTTCCCACAAAAATCTCCACCAAATATGCTCCTAAATCCTTCCAAATGGGCATTAACTTCACAAATTCGAATTTCCAAGCAGTTTTTTCATTTAATGCCAGAAATTCGATTTTATTTGAGCACATGTCTTTTCCTTGATTTTAGGAGTTCACATCACCTTGGGACTTCAGTTTAACTCCCCCACAATTTTCCACCTCATTTCCACAACATTTAGCATGTGTGGATAATTATTTTTCTCCATTTATTTAATTTCTGGCTTACTTAATTGCGAGATTTCCCACTAAACTTAGGAAAAGTGGGTTTTGAGGGTCCAAAACACATTATTAACCCTTTAAAGTGTGTCATAGTAGAAAGTTGAGGATGAGAAGTGTAATTTTGATTACTCATAACCCATACAACTTCTCTAGACTACACTTATTACAATTTAAATACAATTTTATTTGCAATTTTTCATTTGCGGGAAATCTAAAAAATTAAAAAATGACTACCTAGACCTAACAAAATTCCACGAAATCTTTTGTGTGATCTAGTATGGTAATATACATCGACTTTAGACACTAAGATGTGTCAGGGGCTCAACCTTCAAACTATCACCCCGGCTTTGGGGTAAAACGTGAGGGAAAAACCCAGAAAATTATTCGCCTCTGAAAAAGAAGGGATAATTAACTAGATTAAAAAAATACTCCAAGGTGTACTTGTTTGCTGATCGAGTCTCAATATCCTAGGCCTGTTACAAACTCAAAACTCATCATTAGTAGTATCACTTATTACAATTCCCCATAAGGTGTGCAATCTGGGTACAAGAAAGATGATGAGAAGATAGAAGTAGAGTTAAAAAACTCTGTTGATTGACGATATCTGATGGTACAAATGTCCTCTGAATCATCCTTGGGCATGGAGTCTTCATGTAATCATCAGGTGCCACTCCAGTGGTCAACATTTGGCTCCATATGGGGATGCATGCTAGATACAAAGTGATAGTGTGCAAGAACCTGGAATCTGCATCAACTGACAAAAGACATATATCAACAATATCTATTCAAAATATCATCAAATGAAATAAAGTACAGAAATGAAGAAATGGAAATGTATTCTAAGAGCATAAATGACAATTTATTCATGAAATAAAACTACTTAAACAAAAATGACACGAGATAAGGTTAGAAATATGATACAAAAATATGCTCCATGACATCAGATGTCTTCGGTGAAATCCATCTTGAGGACTTGCCTTCTCACAGGGAAGTCCATAGGTTCTTTCTTTGATGTGCCTTGCCCAATTCTGACTATCTTGGGACTATGACTTGCCCCAATATTAACATGTTTGTGGCCATCAGATATACCAAACCTCTTCCTTTTGCTTTTCCAACTATTGATGTGTTGAGGCTTGATCCTGCTCAAAATTGGTGGTTTATTTTTTATACATTTTTCCTTTTTGGTTCTTCTTTGGTTAGTTGCGATGGTGATGATGATGCATTTATTGCCAATCCTACTGCGTTGTCTTGAAAATGCTCTGATGGAAGATTTGAAGTACCCAAGCTTTTTGAGCTATGCCTAATCTCTTCGTTTTGAATCTGTTCTGTTAAGCAGGGAAGGAAATTTGTCAACACTGCATCACTCTCTGTCTGGCATGATCTATAGATAATCTCATTGTTGGGTTTCCTTGGATCTTCAACATGATATATTTTCTCTAACTCTCGATCAAGTCTGACAAAGGTATTATCAGGCATGGGAATGGTGGCATATGATAAGTCCATTTGAAGGCCGCCACTTAGATTTGATGCCCATTTTCTTGATAGGAGCATTCCCCATGAATCTAGAACATCTATCACAACAATATCCATAGTCATTATTCTATCTGTGTATGCAGCTAGGAAAACCTGTAAATATTTAATTATCCCACACACTTCAATTCTCTTAGAAACCATTGAACATATGTTGTGATAGGGCCTAAAAACCCTTAAATTCAGTTGCTCCATGACTTTCTTAGTCATGACATTTGATGAAGCCCGTGAATCAAGCATGCAGTTGTGTAAAAGACGATCATTCACTATCAAAGAAACATAAAATGGTAGATGATCTTCATTCCCTACATAACAGTTCATACTTTTTAATACAATTTCCTCATCTTCTGGTTCGTCATTAGGCCTTTCTTCCCTTTGAGTAACTTCAATGGCACTTAGTAACTTGGCCTTTTGAGATGGTATCTTTAAAAGTTCTGTCACCGGAATAGAAACCTTTACATTATTCAACCAATTGCCTAAGTCAAAATTCAATTCTGAAGTAGGAGGAGAAAAATTTCTGTGATTATTCTGGTCTTGGATATCCTTTCTATGATAAGTCATCCCTTTGTGTTTTTCCATAGCAAGACTCTGTCCAGATGTAGGTTTTTCCCCAAAAATCTTAGTGACCTCGTCAAAATTTGCAATCATATTGTAAACCCCAAGATTATTAGGCATATGGTCAATCTCTTGATTTCTCTCCATGGTGTATATCTAATCCTCCATAGAGAACATATTGATTTGACCAGTTGTCCCTATATGCTCATCTCCTAACATGCCACTTTCCATGATTTTCTTCACATATGGGCATGTGGCTTCTTCATGGCACTGATTACATGGCCTACGAAAAGGGGGAATTTGATCTACCATGTTGGTGAATTCCAATGTATTTGGAGGCCTATGCTCTTATTGAGGGCTTTTATTCTTTGGAATCTTTGCACTTGTGATCTCTCCATGGCCACCAATCTATTTTGCATGGCTTGCATTCCTTTAATGTGATTTGCTTCCATGCTCTTGATGAGTTGAGTTAATTCTTTAATAGGATTATGCGTAGTCTCTTCCTTGGCCTTGCCTCTGGAATCATTTGATTTTGATGGCCCTCTATTGAAACCAAGAATTTCAGATTTTCCTGATTGCTTTCTAGCCCTTTCTATCTTCAAGGCTTCAGAGTGAGCTACACTTAGATTCGTAGGCTCCTTCCTCCTCAACTCATAGGCAGTGTCAACCCCAAAAGCATCTAGATATGAGCATAAAAGAAATTCATTAGGAGGTTTAACAGTAGTAGGCATGCTTTTTACTAATTCATTGAATCTCTTGTTAAACTCCTCCATGGTCTCATTCTCATTTTTCTTCATATTGCTAATGGCATTGATCAAATGCCTATTTTCCTTCTTCTCTCCAAACTTATCTAAAAATGCAGTCATAATGGCTTGTAAAGGATTATATGAGCTAGCAAGTTGCTTAGTGAGCCAATCAAGAGCATTCTCTTCTAAAGATAAAACAAAAAGCCTCATCTTCACATCCTCATAATTAGCAGTGTTACACCATTTAAAGATACAAACATTAAAGTTTTTCACATGTGATGTAGCACTAATGGCATTGTTACCTTGAAAGGAAGGCAACTTTTCAATAGCCTTGTCAGGGATATTGTGAGGATAGCCATTTATGTTAGTGAAGTCACAAGGAGCAAAAAGATCATTCATGATGTTAGGCTTTACTTGTTCTTGAAAAAGCAAATGAATATCAGAAATAGCCTCTTGCCCAAGACTAGCAAGAGCTCTACTATGAGAAAGTCTATTCAACCTCTCTCTAGAAACCCTTTCAGGATCAGGAGAGGGGCTAACTAGACCTCTTGAATTTCTCCTAGTAGAGACTTTTGCAAAATTTGGATAGAGTGGAGTCGCCACTTGAGCAAGAATCTAAATCTAAAGTTCAAAAATGCTAAAACCAAATGGTTAGTCAATTTCCCAAGTACAAGAAAGCTTGTCCCCGGCAACGGTGCCAAAGATGTTGACCCTGCTGCCTACACCTACTTACAAGTCAGTGAGAAAAGCCTTCAACCCCACAAAGTGTGGTTGGTGACAGGGAACTCAAAGAAGGGGTTGTCACACTAATCCCGACTCTCTCCGTTTGAGCTATATCCTAAGTTAGCTAAGGGGGGTGGTCCCTAATGAAAAGTTAAGTTAAAAGATGTGAGTTTCTAGGAGAGTGTTATAGTGAAAATGGATTACTTTTAAGGATTTATGAAAATATGAAGTGAGCAACTTGAAATAACAATGCCAATCATTAGTATAATTAAAAAACCATAAAACCAATGCCTTATAAGCTAGGTTGCATGAAACGGGGAAACAGGTACAAGTTTCCAAAACAGGAAGCGATACGAAATGTGACCTCCCCAAATTTTGGAAACGGAGAAACACGCATATATATATATGTGTGTGTGTGTGTGTGTGTGTGTGCAATCATAAAGCATAAATGATACATTATAATTTATTACACTTAAACATTAAGATTTAATTTACATCACATTTACTCATGAATGATCACATAATGAAAATAAAAATATTGGAATATCCAAAAGCAACCTTTATTATATATCCAAATCTCAAAATCAGCCTTTATTTATATTAATATATGAGGCTGCAAGTACAATAAAGACTATAAGGCTGCAAGAGAGAGATTCAAATCAGGATTGTTTGCATCCACATCCCATTCTTTAGAAGGACCACTATTGTATTGGGAGTCTCCTCCTACATAGTCGAACGACCTTAGTGCTCTTGATTAAATACAAGTTTCATACCCTAGTACCCTACATGATCTTGATTATTGGGAGTTTCCCCTGCATAGAGGGCTTGGTTCTTTTGATTAAATACAAGTTCCATACCCTAGTACATGATAAAATCCAATGGAAATATTGCAATCCCCCCAATCCTGAAATCCTGAAAAACAGATAAGTCTACTGGATTTTGAGTGAGATCTAAATTCTACTTTCTCCATATGAAATCCAATAAGGGCGAAACCACTCTCAAACATCCTAAGTCATTTCATGGTAATGTTAAAAATTTAAGTAAAATGATGAAAATGAAAAATAAAGGAGAATATCACTTTTACTTTAAGAATTTAACATTACCATGAACTGCATATCCCCCAAACTTCCTGATGAACTACATATCAACACTAGGGCAAAAATTTACTTTTATAACTTTAGACACGTATCTAGAACCAACAAGAAGTCACTAGCATACCCTAAAAGTAAATTAAAAAACAAATTTAAAAAAAAAAATTAAAAAAAAACACAATTTAATGAGGAAACGTGGGTTGTACGGCCCTGAAACGAGTTTCCGACCGTATTGGCCACGTTTCCGTTTCGGGAAACGTGGCAGTACGGCCGGAAACGCGTTTCATGGCCGTACCAAACGCGTTTCCGCGTTTCGTACCCGTTTCCGTATGGAAACGGACCTCTATACCACGTTTGCTGCAACATAGCAATCGACCCACCTGATAACGAAAAGTATGAGGATGCGATGGCCAAGGCGAAATGCATAATCCTTGATGGAGTCAAGGATCATGTAGTCCGGCATATTGTCGAGAAGGACACGGCAAAGGAAATGTGGGATACCTTGAAGACATTGTATCAAGGCACTTTCGTGCAGAGGAAGATGCTACTAGAGAATCAACTATGGTTGCATCAGATGCAGAAAGGGAAGCAGATAGATCACTTCCTCAGCAAGTTGCAGGAGATCCGGGACAACCTTACTTCCATAGGTGCAACGCCGGATCAAAAATTAATAGTGAGGACTGCCCTGAACGTAGTCTCCAAGGAGTGGGAGATGTTCGTCCAAAGCATTTTGGGCAGAGCGAATCTTCTAGGATGGGAAGAATTGTGGGCAGCTCTTTGCCAAAAAGAGATCAGACAACTGACCAAGACAGGAAGTAGAGGCAAAGGAGCCCGGGTCAAGAAAGAGGAGGAAGAGAATGCAGCTTTGGCATCTGCAAGGCAGTAAGAGAAGAGGAAGAAAAAGGACCTCTCCAAAATTAAGTGCTTCAATTGTGGGGAGCTGGGCCATTATGCAAGCCAGTGTCCCAGGAAGAAGAATAAGGGAGAGGCGTCCGACTCCAAGGCAATGCCAACTAAGGCAGAAAAGGAGGTAGAGGATGATGACGATTATGCCAAGAGTGCTCATGTACCTCTAAAGAAGAGGTGGGGAGACATCGAGTTGTATTCAGGTGGACTACAGGAGATGTGGGGCAGGATCCTTGAGGTACCTAAACTCTTGGATCATGTCTGGCTACAAGAGCCCCGATGTGACAGTAGCAGGATGGCAAATGTCGGTAGAAGTGGATGCGAATGTGGATGGAGCAGCAAAGAGTGCTAGAGTGCAGAGATCTGTAGCAGTGCAGTGGGGGTCGCAGTAGTGCGAGAGGCACAGAGGAGGTTGCAACAGTGCAGGAAGGCACAGAGGGGTTTGCAGTGATGCGAGAGTCACAGAGTTGTTGTGACAGCGTAGAGGCAACAAAGGGAGCACAATATAGCGGCAGAGGAAGCTTCAACATCAAGAGGGTTTCTAGCCTGACAAGGATGTCAGTAGCTGGGTAGATCAGTTACCATCATCTCAGTAACTAAGTTGCAGTGCAGCAGTAGCAGTAGTAGTGCTATGGGCAGCATGAGGAGAGAGGGCTGCAGTGCAGATGCAATGTTGGGAGGAAGGACCAGCAGCAGCACAAATGCAGAGGAGTTACTATACAGATGTAGCAATGGCCGTGGTAGAACCATGGGCAGCAGTATAGGATGCAGCAATGCAGAGGATGTTGGGCAAGAAGGCCAAGAATCAGCACAGATACCAGTGCCAGATGATCGGTGTGATGCTCAGTGGTGGAGTATTACTAGAGCACATTCCTCGCTAAGAGGGAGTGTTGATTTGCAGTAGCATCGGATGTGCTCTAGCCATGAAAATTGGTGGAGAGGCTAAAGCACGTGAGATCTCCAAGACCCAGAAATGGTTTGGCAAAATTCTACCCGGTGAGAGAGATAATAAAATAATTAAAAAAAATTAATGGGTTCCTAAGTCTAAACTTAGGAAAATAAAAATATTAATGGGTATTAATATAAAACTGGGTTAGAAGGTTCTAAATGCCATGGATCAAGCCAAATCTAATCTTAGCCGTTGGATAGAGATGTAATCTCAACCGTTGAAGATTCAACAGAAAAAGTATATGAGGAGGCTTGAGGGTCAGTTGGAGATACACCAGAGTGATCAATGAGTTTGATTTTCTAGAGCGGGGTTTTCTAAGAGAAATCGAAACAGTGATCAAAGTTGCAGCGAGGGGCAGTGAGTGCCAGGCAGAAAGGTAGAGATAGTGTCAGAAGACCAGCGCAAAGGCAGAGAGGTAGACGCAGAGCCAATAGGAGCCACGCAAAGGCCAACAGTGACTACGCAGAGGCCAAAAGGGCCTGCGTAAGTGACGCAGAGGCTGCAAAAGTGATGCAGAGAGCCAAAGAGGTTGCGCAAAGCCTCAAAGGGCTAAAATAGAGGGTTCAGGCTGACGCAGAGGCCAAGACGGCTGACGCAATGCCTCAGAGAGGTGTTGGAGAGGGTTTCGTGGAGCAAGCTTTCAAAATATCTATTTCCGAAGAAAGTTATTACTGCCGAATTATTTTCTTTGTCGGGTGAGCCAGTTTGGCACCCAGTGTACTCAAGAAAAGCTACTTAATAATAAAACCCTCAAAATTGCTGCACCGATTTTCCCAAGTTGGGTTTTTCCAGGGGCGATTGTCCAAAAATAATTGTCCCTTGTGTGTTTGTCTATTTCTTTCAGTTGATAATCTGTAGATGGTTGAGACTGCATTGTGTTTATTTCAATATTTATATGGTTAAATAACTTGTTAAGTAATTAAACAAGCAGGCGAAATAAACCAGATAGTGCAGGAAAATTTCTGACAGGAGGCTGACACAGGGGTCTTGTAGAGCCCATTCAGAGCTAGTTTCGGAGCTAGATCGGTGTCGGGTAAGACAAAAATTTGTCTCACTAATTTTTGTGGCTAGTTTCTCCTTTAGTGGATTGCCAATATTCAACGTCCAAATTGTACTCAGAATTTCTTGTTGTTGCATAATAATAAAAACCTCAGTTGTTGCACTAGTTTTCCTAAGTTGGGTTTTATCGTGACATTTGTCCAAAGATAATTGTGTTAATTTTTATGTGTGCACAAAATAATTGTGTTAATTTTTGTGCGCTAGTATTTTCTCAGTTTCCAGTGCTATTTTCTTGTGCAGTTTATTTGTGAAGGTTGCAGTGTGAATTATTTGGTATTTGTCGTAGCAAAAACATTGTTAAATTAATTAACAATTAGAAAAATAATTCCCAGTTGCTACAATACTATTTCAGATTTGAAATTTTCACATGGTATCGGAGTGCAAGTGATCATCCAAGAAGCTCAGAAGCATAGAAGGGAATTTCATTGTTCAGAGGGAGTAGCAAGCCGAAATTCTCAAAGGCTATGCAGTACCCAAATAGGTAGATCGAATTGTTGGGCAAGGGTTTGATTTTCAATTGCAAGTTGGCAAAAAGATCAATTTGCTCAAAGTAGTGATTCCAGCAGTCAGAGGGAGCATCAACAGCTCAGATTTTCACTGAGCAAATCCTTGGTTGGACACATAGGGTTTTTGCAATAGCAATACCATCGTCGGGTGGAAGAGAAAAGCACATACACCAAGAGAATTTCTCTCAAGGGACTTCGAGTTTTAGAAGTTCATTTTTCCAGTTGCAGATTGGCAGTAGCTGAGAGCAGATTTTCTCACCCCAGAAGGGAGTGCGAATAGCAGAACCAACAGCCAAGCAGAGGGAAATAGGGAGTTTTGGACGATTTTAGAGATGGCCACAGTTGGGCTTACAGATCAGGATAGGCTGGAGGGAGCCTCCAACTATGCCATCTAGAACTCTAGTATGTCCTTCTTTCTAGATGAAGATGACCTGAAAGCCTACGTGGCCAATGTTATAGCAGTACCCCAGGACGCAGATCAGTTGAAGGAGTACAAAAGTGAAATGGCGAAGGCGAAGGCGAAGCGGAAGATCTTGGATGGAGTCCGAGATCATATTGTCTCACATGTAGCTGGCAAAGGGACTGCGAAGGAAATGTGGGATGCTCTCTCCATGCTATATCAAGAAGCTATAGGAGAAGTTGAGAAGCATAAGGATGCAGAAGGGCGAGAGTATAGATGGCTTCCTCACTAGGATTCAGGAGGTCCGTGATCAGATAGGAGCCATTAGGGAGGCACCCCAACCCACAAATCTTGTACGACTGGCACTAAACAGTGTCTCAAAGGATTGGCAAGTTTTTGTCCAAAGTATCTTGGACAGAGACACATTGCCAAGATGGGATGGATGTGGGCCGATCTATATTAGGAGTTGAGGCGTGCTCCGTTGAAGAGTACCATCAACGGAAGCAGCAACAAGGGTGCTAAGAGTGAGAAGGAAGAAGAAAATGTGGCCCTAGCATCCAAGGGTCCCAATCAAGGGCAGGGGGAGAAGAAAAAGGACCTATCAAAGGTCAAGTGCTTCACATGTGGCGAGTTCGTTCACTACAATATGCAGTGTCCTCTCATGAAGAAGGGCAAGTAGGAGAAGCAAGACCAAGTAGCAGTGTCCTCTCAGAAAGAAGGACAAGCAGGACCAAGCAACAACATCAACTTAGATAGACAAGTTGTCCTCCAAGCTGGAGGAGGACTTCGTTATGATGGCAGCCATACCTCCAGGAGTGAGGTGGGGTGACTTGGAGCTGTAGTCCCAGAGATTGAGCAGGGTCCATTAAGGTGTCCTCCTCATGGATCATCACCTTGCTACAGGGGCCTACAGTATTTAGTGGCAAGATGGATTAGTGTTAGTGATGCAGTCAAATCCTAGGTGACAGTCACAGACTAGTAGCAGTCAGATGCTGAGGAGCACAATGCAGTATTGACAGCAAAGCAAGTAGCTTAGTGCGGAGTTGGCAACAACGCAGATTCTTCAGTAGACAGTGCAGATACTAGTAGCAATCAAGACTCGAGAGACAAATACAACAAACATAGATGATTCAGTATTTCGAATGCTTCTCAGTTGTTGTTGTTGCAGTTGCAACAACAATAGATGAGAGGGAGTTGTAGAGAAGATGTAGTGTTAGCAACAATGTCAGCAACAACACAGATGCGGCATCAGAGTTGCGCATTTGTTGGTGGGCAATGGCAACTAGTCACAGTGGCCAAACATCAGCAGCGTGACAAAGGGTGATACAAAGACAGGGCGTTGCAGCACTATTACACTAGAACGCCTTCCTCGCTAAGAGGGAGTGTTAGTTTTGTAGCATCGAAGGTGTTCTAGTCTCAAAACTTTGTGGAGAGGCTAGAATACAGGAGTTCTCCATAACCCCGAAATCATTTCTGGAAATTCCATCTAAGTGTCTCAATTAGATTATTAACCTACTTTTTTAATGTTTCCTAAGTCTAAACTTAGGAAAACTGGTTAATTAGTCAATATTAGTTGAGATAAGGTGTGAATTATCTAGAAACTCACACAGATCAGCAGAGAGTTAATCTGGGCCCTTGATTAAGTTTTAATCTTGGTCGTTGGAGATCCAACATAGGATTATAAGAAGTCAATGGGTAGATGGAGAACAACAAAGCAGGTGGCTTAGTGCAGAGTTGGCAGCAGCACAAATTCTTTAGTAGACAATGCAGATACTAGTAGCAGTCAAGACTTGGGAGACAAATGCAGCAGACAGATGATTCAGTATTTCGGATGCTTCTCAGTTGTAGTTGTTGCAATTGCAGTAGCAACATATGAGAGGGAGTTGTAGAGAAGATGCAGAGTTAGCAGCAATGTCAACAACAACACAAATGCAGCATCAGAGTTGCGCAGCGGTTGGTGGGCAGTGGCAACCAGTCACAGTGGCCAAACATCAGCAATGTGGCAAAGGGTGATACAAAGACAACGTGTTGCAGCGCTACGACACTAGAACACCTTCCTCGCTAAGAGGGAGTGTTAGTTTTGTAGCATCAAAGGTGTTCTAGTCTCAAAACTTGGTGAAGAGGCTAGGATACAGGAGTTCCCCATAACCCATAAATCGTTTCTGGAAATTCCACCTAGAAGTGTCTTAATTAGATTATTAACCTAATTTTTAATGTTTCCTACTTCTAAACTTAGGAAAATTGGTTAATTAATCAATATTAATTGAGATAAGGTGCTAGAAACTCACACAAATTGGCAAGGAATTAATCTGGGCCCTTGATTAAGTTTTAATCTTGGTCGTTGGAGGTCCAATAGAAGATTATAAGAAGAAGTCGATGGGTAGATGGAGAACACACTTGAGGAGATCGATTTCCTTTGAGAGTTTGATTTTCTAGAGAGCTAGCAGTGTTGGGAGAGTTCACGCTTCAGTAAGGAAGCAGAGACAGAGAGCGGCAGGGACAATGAGTTTGGAGGAAAGTTTTTCCAGATCTGGAGAGTCAGCTACAGGAGGGTCGAGTTTCCTCAATGAGGTTGTGTAGAGGCAGCGCAGAAGCTTCAAAGGAAGAGTTCGATTTGGCTAAACAGAGCGTCAATTCAGTGGCTAAAGGCCAAGAAGATTTACAGAAGGCCTAGTGAGTCATTATCAAAGGCTGGATTGGACAGATGGCTTGATCAATTGTAGTTCCAGGCAGAGCGTTCTAGTGCCTGCACAGGTTTGACGCAAAGGCTGACGCAGGGGTTTTGTGGAGCCCATTCAGAGCCAGTTTCGAAGATGGATCAGTGACGGGCAAGACAAAAATGTCTCACTATTTTTTGTTGCCAATTTCTCTTGTAGTGGATTGCCAATATTCGGTGTCCAAAATGTACTTTGAATTTCTCACTACTGCATAATAATAAAACCCTCAGTTGCTGCACCAATTTTCCCAAGTTGGGTTTTTTCCGGGGACATTTGCCCAAAAATAACTGTATTAATTTTTATTTGTGTGTGCTAGTATTTTCTCAGTTTCCAGCACTATTTTATTCCGCAGTTTATTTGTGAAGATTGCGGTGTGAATTAATTGGTATTTATCGTAGCAGATAAATTGTTAAATTAATTAACAATTAGATAAATAATTTCCAATGGCTACAATAGGATTTCATATTTGAAATTTTCAAAGTTTTATCCACAAACCCTAGGTTTGTCAAAACTTCTAGCCTTCTAGCGTTTTTCAAACCCTAAGACTTCCAAATCTTATTAACACCTTTCGTAAGTCCAACATACTTTGTCATATCCTACTGTGAATCTCATAGCATCATAGGTAAGAAAACCTTTCTCCTTTGGAGTATCTTTATTGACCATATCTCAAATACTTGAAGGGAAACTTTGCCATATACTAATCAGCACTAGCAAGGGCTAGCATACTTGACTAGAGCCTTTACTCAGTAATACAAAAATACTTCCACAGCAGTACAAGGTTCATGATATCTTTGCAACTTCAAAACAACACACTGCTTCCTGCAATATAATGCAACCAAAAGAAATATTCCTACACGAGTTTATACAAAAACTGCAATCCATCATATCATACTTTAGGATGCCAAATGATCTCAACACAAGTGTATGGAAAACACTTGGTCCATCCTCTTAGCAGGCCTTATCTTGCCTTTAGACCTTATTGAACTTTCAAATTCAAAATTGTGATGATGCTACAAAACAACGGGCGATCATTTTTTTGGTTTTGAGGAAATGACCTTACAACATCTTCCTATAGTACAAAAGTTCTTGAATAACAATATGCAAAACCCTTATTCAAGACATACCTTTAGGGTTTACAAACCTTAAGCCAAATAAGATCATCAAATTTATGTTTATCAATATTGTCATGCACAGATTATGAACTTGCTCAAGAGTCATTATCTTGTCACTACAAACGTCATACCTCAAGAATGCTGCTTTACAATACTTGAAATATGTCAAGCAAAACTCATACCTTCATATAACCATTGTTTCTTGTTTATATTAACACATTTTATCCACAGGGGAGTCAAACCTATAACCATGCGAAATGCATTACCAATTGCTCTATTCATTATCCCCTTTCACATAGTTCTTGAACTAACTTCAAAAGGAGGCTCGGGACCTAATCCGTAATAGTATCCATGTAGCCTTGTGCCCACATCAACGATCATCGACGTGTCTAAATGTTGAATTTGCCAATGAAATGGAGCACCACCAGAATTATGCCATCAAACTAGTGATATATGCCAAAAAAGGAACGCACCCACAACACAGTCTCTCTGAATTGCAAAGCAACAACTTAATTTTTAAGTGGAACAATGCAATCTCAAGACTTTTGCCAGATCTACATCACAACGAAATCAAAATCTTTACCGAATAGGTTTCCTCCTTCGCATCTTTGGTTACGTAGTTGATCTATGTGTTTATAATGACCAATCTATCAAGCCATTTGATCTTTGCTGGATTTTCCAGTGACATCGATGAAACTAATCAGAGAACTTTGATCTAGGAATATAAATCACATGGATCATCGAATCATGTTCATTAAACTTTGGTCCTATACTCTAAAATGATTTCAGAATCTAGACTTGTATGATTATGCTTTTCCAGAACTCAGACTTCGTTGATGTATTAATTTGCAATGTAATCAGGGGTTATTTTTCGCCAATTCAGAATTCAATAACAAACCCGAACTATAACAATTTCACTGGTGTGCACCCCAAACGACGCTCTCAAATATCCAGTATACCAAGGCATCATAGACTAGTTAATATTACAAACATCCGGAAAGAATTTCTTTAAGTATTATATCAGATAAAGAAAGTCTGAATGTAAGCTGTCCCAATTCACAGAAACATGACCACCTAATAAAGGCTAGTATAGCTCATTTTAAACCATGTACTGGAACTGAACTAGAAGATGAAGAAATAGATGAGCAACCTGGTGACCAACATGCTATTGATGACCACAGAAATGTGGCTAGGATTGCAGCAGAGGAAGTGGAACAAAGGGTTCTTATTACCTCTAGTGAAGACAAAAATAAGAAGCCAGCCAATTCCACCTTGAAAGAATCTCCCAACACAGGCCAAAGAAATCTGTGGAAAAGCTTTTGGAGAAAATTGATGATATGTCAAAAAAAAAATTGACAGAGATTACCTTCTTGAAGATGAGAAAGTAATTGGTGACAAGTCCTGCAGCCAAGCTACAGATGACATTAATCTAAGGGCTTATCAGAGTTGGGAACAAATTGTGGGCAAAGAATACAGCAGTCATGTTAATACATGTGTGCCTTCCATTAAATTCAATAGTTTGAGAGACAAACTTGCAGTCCTGATTGTTTTTTTCTTGAGACACCATACAAGGAACAATCCATGTCTTATTGGTGGGCCAGGTGTGGGAAAGATAGCTATTGCTGAGGGTCTTGCCCAGCCAATTGCATCTGGGAATGTTCTAGAAACAATTAAGGGAAAAAAAGGTGGTCATCGTAGTTATGGGTTTACTTCTTGTTGGGGCCACCACACCTGATGAATCCAGGAAAACATGGAGGAGGATCCAGCACTTGGGAGGAGATTCGAGCCAGTCCGGGTATCAGAACATGCTGTGGATGAGCCCATACACATTCTGAAAGTTTTGCAAGAATGGTATGAGATGGTATCACAAGCTGTGTTATACTGATAAGGCTTTGATTGCAACTACCCAATTATCTCGTCAATACATCAGTGACCGCTTCCTGCCCAATCAGGCAATTGATGCGATTAAAAAGGTTGTTTCTTGTGTGTGATTGAGGCATGCACAGCTTCCTGGAGAGGCCAGAGAACTTGAAGAACTTAAACAAATAACAAAGGGAAAAAATGATGTTGTTCGAAGCCAAGGCTTTGAAAATGCTACGGAGCTGTGTGACTGGGAGATGGAGTTAAAGATACAAATTGTTGCTATAACACAAAAGGGTAAAGAAAAATCGAAAAACGAGTGAGGCACTCGATGAGGATTTAGCAATGTTGCACAACTCATACTCGTATAAGACTCGGCGAGTCATCGACTCGTCTAAGACTCGGGAACAACCCTTATAAGACTTGTCAAACAACAACAACAAAAAACTTAAAATGTGGTAATTTTAAGCACAAAAAAGAAACTAATGACAACTCCAATCCTTATAAGTTATAAAAACCACAATATATGCAATAATTCATAACATCATCTCATATCTATAAAAGTACAACATAACATATTCAATTTTTGTAAGCAAAACATTTAGATACTGAATAAAAAAAGGACTCATGATTCCATAATTAAAATCAAAAATGTCAACAAGTTCAAAATTCAAATACATATGTCATAAATGATAAATGATTGTCTCATAACAATCTTGTGTCTCATCACTCATGGACGACTATGCCTACAATAAGCCCTCGCGGAGCTAGTGCAAACATCAGAAGGCTAAAGCAACTATGAGGCTGGTGTATTTGGAGTCTCCATTTGAGATGACAAAATAGAGGGATCCTCGGTCTCTTCATCAAGCCAACTCAAATCAGGGGCCTCCTCCTCCACAACCCAATCAGACTCTAAATCGATAGTATCCAATAAAATTGGATCTGTATCCTTTGGTTGCACTTGTTTTGTGAGCATTCAAAGGTTGTAGTAGATGAAAACCAACCTCTCATGCTCCAACCTGTTTATCTTTTTGTTGTCGATGTGCTCAAACACTGACCAATTGCGCTCACAAGAAGAAGCACTACAGGGTTGACTCAGAACTCTGATGGTGAATTCTTGTAATTGTGGTGGCTCAGTGCCACAATCTATCCACCAATGAGCTATAAAAAAATAACAACAAAGATTATCAGTTTGCAATGGCAAACATATAAAAGAGAACTAGCAAAATTACAAGCTAAGTTCTAACAATTTGCACTTACAAGGCATGTTCTTGTCCATGAGACGTTGGCTTGCACTGAATCCAAACATGCCAGATGCTTCCTAGTACATATCCGTTGTAAGTTGATTTTGTCCCGAATATCTACATCCGGGAACATCTTCTCAATGCATATCATGACACCTCTCATCACCTCGGGATCTCTTTGAATGCTAGACTTGTCATTATAGAATAAGCTCGGTATTGAGATATGCTCTTGCTGTATGCAATGGTGAATGTAGTTGCATGTCCTACCTGGAATCAATAATTTGCCATATAGAGATATATCTAGATTCATCTCCCTTATAAAAAGTCATGATGGCCTCTTTGGCCCTGCCCATGCCCTCATAAATATATCCCATTGCAGGTTTCTCTCCATCCATCAATATCAAGACTTTCACAAGGGGCTCAGTGAAGCTAACAATCTCAGTCAATTTGTCCCACAAACTATCAACAAAGATAGATGTTTTCACAGACATTGCTTTCGGTTTTGTGCAAACCGAAAGCAATGTCTATGAAAACCGTGTGACAGTTGAGCAACTAAGCTCACCCTGTGTGAATTCCCTCATAAGGTTCAACAGCCAAGCACGATTATAAATATACTTGGTAATATGCTTGCATTCTTGCACAATGTCTTGCACCCACTCCAACTTCCCAATGTCCTCTAGCATCAAGTCTATGCAATGGGCAGTGCATGGAGTCCAAAAAATGGTGGGATATTTGGCACAAAGCAACCTTCTAACTGCCACATAATTTGTTGCATTGTCTGTGATTACTTGGACAACATTTGCAACCCCAACTTCCTCCACCACATCAACCAACAATGAAAAAATCAAATGTGCATCTTTTACATTTGCAGATGCATCAATGAATTTTAGGAACATGGTTCCTTTAGGGAAAGCTACAACAAACTTTATTGTTGTTCTACCCCTCTGATCTGTCCACCCATCAGACATAAGTGTACAACATGTAAATTTCCATGAGCTTTTAATTCTCTCCAATTTTTCCTTGACACACTCAAGCTCCTCATCTAGCTAGCTCTTCCCCCCAAGTGCATTATAAGTTGGGGCTTTGTATCCAGGGCCAGCACATGCAATGGCATCCACCATGGGCTGATAAAAATAAGACTTTGCAGAGTTGAATGAAAGATTGTTATGGTACCAAAACCTCCTCACTGCCATATCTGTCTCCTTCCTCTTCTTATCATTGAAACTGTCCAAGGTTGGTTGAGATCCTGGAGTTGTACGAAGACTGAAGAAAGAAGAGGTTATACTCTTGTTTGCCATATCAATTGAAGAGGAGTTACCAATACCTAGACTTTGAAACTATGCCTCACTCTGAAATGAAGATCTACCTATCCCAACAATCACATCCTTCCTTCTTGCCCTCTTAGAACTTGCTTCTTTAATGGATTCCAAAGCAGCTACCATTTCAGTAGTGACTTCATTAGGGCAACTTTGACAACATCCCACACCATGCCCAAGAATTCTGGCTAGGCGGTATTTCAACCTGTTTATGCCTACATATATTGTGGCATTGCAATAATTGCACTTGATATTGTGGTCATTACCGAGAATGATTCGTTGACCATGTGCCAATGCCAAATCACGAGACTCTCTGAAACCCTTTGGTGGCATGGTAACAAATCTCGAAGAAAAAAATGGTTTAAAATTTTTTTGGGTTTTGAATTTATTTTTAATTTGCAATTTTTTTTGGTTGTGTGGTTGAGAAACTCAGCCACACAGGGCTGTCGTGTGGATAAGAAAACCAACCACACAATGGCCCTATGTGGCTGAGTTTCTCACCCACAGGTATTCCCAATCAAAAAAAAAATTGTAAACATAAAAAAATAAATACATGGAAAACATTCTAACTAGGTTCATGAAGCCTAGCTAAAGCTTAGTTTGATCCAATGAAGCCTCCTTTAGCCTCTTCCAACAGCTCCTTCATGCTCCTTTAACTTCTCTCTCAAGTTTCAACACTCACAAAAATTAGCCAAACACTCAAATGACAAGTGAATGAGAAATAGAAGGGAGAGAGGTGCTTATAAAGTTTTTTTTTTCCCTCCAATTTCCCTTTTCCTCCACCTAATTTCCAAACAACAACAAAAAAAACAAAAAACAATTTTTGGACAATTTGGGGGTTTCGCTGCCCGAAGGGTCTTATAGGGGTCCGATGGGAGTCTTATAGGCTACCTGCGGGGGGTCTAATGAGGGTAGACGAGTCTTGTACAAAACCCGTCGAGTAACGGTGAAGAACGCGGGTTTAATGAGGGTCACCCGTCCTCCCTTCTGACCCGTTCTTACTAGCGGGTTTAATAAGGGGGGTGCTTCACTGGGATTTAGAACTTGTCAAACAAAGTAATATTGAAAAAACCCTAGATGATTGGACTAAGGTAAAAGAAATGGATAAGAAAATATGCCAGATACAAAACAGCCGTAAGCACAAGAGTATGTCTTTACAGGAAGAAAAAAGTTGTTGCATGATATGAAAGTATCAATTGGCCAAATTCGAGGACGTAGAAAAATTTTGGACCAATAATTGGATTCCTTGAGCACTCAAACCTTTCAAAGAGAAGAGTATGTGCATGCCATTAAGGAAACCTTGGAGACCTTGAACATGGGTTTAAGACAATTGCAGGATCAATACCTTGGCACAGATTCTATTAGACAAAAAAGCATTAAAGACCCCAAAGAAGCGAGGGAAAATTGAACCCCAACTAGCTGGTGAAGAATGTGATGATGAGCAACCCAAGAAGAAGGTTCGACATGGAACTCCAACAATTCAATGGACATTTGTTTACAAAGCTCAACGAACTATAAAATAGAGATACCATTATAATGTTGAGAAAGGGAAGGAAGATGGGTTATATATTTGATATGTGACTTCTTGCACAAACCTTTTGGCGATCATTATTGATGCAAGCACAGGATTCACTTCTCAAGTATATGATCTTTATGTTGTCTACCTGCATAAGGATTGGATTATGGAACAGTGAGAAATGAATTACTCTATCAGTGTCATTGTTGGTGCTATGAATGGCAGTTCTTTGGTTGTTATGTCCAAGGGAACACCTTATAATTAGCAATCTTATAAAGTTAGGGAATCTTTTCCTTTCAAATGGATCAGTAAACAGTGGAAGGAGGACAAGTAGAATCAAACGCTACAAAGAAATTTCTTCGGGGCATGTTATGGTGCCTAACCTCATTTAAAGACCACTAAGAATGGGTTTAAGACTTGTGGTACATGTCAAAGGATATGAAGGCCCACAAAGCAAAACACCATGCCCTTACTCCCCATGCAACCACAAGAACTATTCAATAGATAGGGCGTGGAGTTCAATGGACCATTTAAACATCCAAAAAAAAAGAAAATGTAGCTTTTGATCATGGCTACAAAATATATCATGAAAGTCTAGAAGTAAAACCAAATACTATGGCAATAAGCATGATAAAGTTCATATCCGAGCAGATAATAACTTGCTTTAATTGTCCATTACATATCACAAGTGATAAAGATACACATGTCATAAATGAAGTCATAAAAAATGATGAAGGAATTAAAGATAAAGCATGGTAAACCAAGTTCTCATTATCCTCAAGCCAATGGTCAAAGCTGAAGCTACTAACAAAACCTTACTCTTTATAATATACAAGTTCTATCGTATTGAACAAAAGCATTGGGAAGAAGAAATACCTACAAAACCGTGGGTGCATAGAACAAAATCTAAGGGAATAACCAAGGACGAGAGCTTATAGTGCCCATGGAATTTGTAGTTCCTTGTCTAAGGGTGGCAAGAAAACATTGTCTTGTTGAATTAAGAATCTACAATAAAGGCCACACAAGATGCTTGAAATTTGATGAGAAGCAATAAACAACCCAGTGGGTCATTGAGTTGGCACAACAAGACAAAAACATTGGCATGATAAACACATAAAGAGTATGAATTTGAAATCAGGAATGTTTGTATTAAAGTACACAAGGAAAATGGACCAATGGGGAGGAAAATTAAAAGTAAGATGGAATGGTCCTTATAGAGTTGAAGTATCGGGCAACCATGGTATCAAACCTGGATGGTACACCTCGTCAAGATAATATCATAATATGACTGCCTCAAGTGTTAAGATTTATCATGCAATAGCAATAGATATTAATTTTATCAATATTTTTGGGAAAGGCATATGTCAATCTAGCAAATCACATGGGTTAGAACTTAAATGGCATCTTGAAGTGAAGGAACACAAACATTACCTATTGACAATGGAAGGTTACAACCTATTTTGATTGACACATAAGCAAACCTAAGAAAAGCTTAACGGAATGAGATACTCAATATTGCAATTCAAGCACAACAGAAGCACCAAAAATGACCAAAATGAACAAGAAGCAATGAAATGATATTACAATTCAATCACCAACTCGAATGCCCATCAATGCTCAAATAACAATTATGATTCATCCATGGATCTGCAATAAATTAGAATGCCAATTTTGGATGCCCATCATCACCCAAACAACAATATGTGTGTCAGTTGTCACCTTGGTAGAAGCAATGCAAGTCAATTTCAAACAATCAAACACTAGCAGATTTTCTCTATCGACGAACACTAACTAGATATCAAGCAAGGGGGGTAGATCTTTCATGTTCACCAACACTCACCAAACACTAAGCGAGTAATATGAGATCACTGTGTTAATGGGTGCTAGACTAACATTTAGTTAGTTATAGGATTGTAAAAATATTAAAACATTCTACACACATTTCAAAGCAACTAACCCACAAAAGCTACATAAACAAACATTTCAATTTTTGGAAGCATCAAGTAGGAACGACGGGTGAGGAAAACACTTAAAATTTGGTGTCCAACACCCAAACAATAAAATGTATGTTGACCAACACCCTAACAAAAGCAATGTAATTTGGTATTAGACAATCAAGCACTAGCATATTTTCTGTGTCAATCAACTCTCACTAGACATTGAGCAAAGGGGTAGATCCAGTGCCACCTGGTTCAAATTCGAATTCGAGTTCGAAAATCTTGAAGTTCAACAAAAATTTGATGCTGAAATTTTCATGATAAAATTCCACATTAGATTCAACATACTACTAAATCCACAGAGAGGGAAGGACTGAAATTATTATAGCCTACAGGCTGCATGGTAAGAAAGTAAAGTGGGACTCAGCCTTCAGGCATGGGCATAAGCATGGGCAAGATGAAAACCATGGCCATACACTACAGACCGCCAAAACTCATGCAGAAATTCAAGTTCACTGAATTGCATTCAAATTTATTCATCTTACCTTGAAATTCAGCGAATTTCAAATTTCAAGCTCAAAGTTTTCCAAATGCAGTGACACAGGGTAGATCTTCAATACTGACCAACACTCACCAAACACCAAGCAAGTAATTTTAGATCATTATATCATCCAGCAGGAACCAAACACTACGAATAAATATTATGAGATTAAAACCTTTGATACACATTTAAATGCAATTTACACTCCAAAGCCACATCAGAATACATCTAATTTTTGGGAAGCATCAAGTAGCAAATGAATGAATTCTCTGGTAGATATGATAGCTTAACATGACTGCAAATGAAGCAGTGGCAAGTGTGAGGGGTATCATTCTTGATCTGGAACAAAATCACGAAAACACCTTTGAATGGAGGTCTGGGTAGAACATCAAACAAGCAAGTGGAGGCATTGGCCTTATTCCAAGAGTTGAGGCTTTTTTATAAAAGTTATATCAAAAAACTTATTGTAACTGGGGATTCAACATTAGTTAATAAATTTATGCTCAGAGCCTCCTCTCCAAGTGATGGAAAGCTTATAAGAATTACTAAGCCAATAAGAAAAGAAGTTGCTAGGTTTCAAAATGTTGAACAATACCATATCCTAAAGGAGGTCAACCAAAAGGAAGACCACCTGGCCAACAGGGTTGCTCAATTGGACTATGGCACCTTAAGAACAAAAAGTGAGGTTTCATCCTCCCCATGCCTTAAGTTATAACCCAAAGTCATAAATTGGAGTTGCATGAGAAATAAATGGCACAGTAATCAGAAAGGGCGAGTTAATTATGAAACACAATGACCAGGGAGTATTACCTTCATGGTACCCTCACACACTCGACATTTAATGTCGGTGCAGGTTGGTCAATTGTACTTGGATTTGAGTTTTATTGTAGATTCAATAATGGATTTGGCTTCAGGGCTGAAATTTGGAGATTTTCTATAGTTTATAGGTCTGTGGTTCCTTCCTCTTCTTCTTATCTGGTTTGAATTGGGGCTCTGAATTGGATTCTAGTTCTGCTTTGTGGGTTTCTGGGTTGCTTTCATGGGACCCTGGTTCTAGTCCACTTGGCTCCATAAGGTGGTTTTGTGGTTTTGGTTTGTTGAGCCTCATTTGGCTCATTGGCTATCGGGCAGGTCATTTCATGTTTTAGCGACCTGGACTTATCTCCTGCTCCCAAAGCCTATGGTGTCCTTCTCTCTTTGCATGGAAAAGCAAAAAGTCATAGGCTCAATCTGAAAAATTGTTTGTCTATTGCTCTGTTGTCAATTACCTAGGGAATGTTGGAAAGGGGACAAGTTTCCGGTTATGATAGAGTGTTAGCATTGGGCAGTGGGAAGGGAATTTTACAGGTGTTATGTAGTGCCATCAAAATGGTCTACAGGCATCCTGGCAGATACCCATTGTGTGAGACCACTGATATTCACAGAGCTCTGAGAGGACACGAAGATTACATCTGATAATGGGAATTCAATTTTCTCTATCACTGGTAGAATGCATTCCCAGAAAGAAACCAGAAACTCTGAATATGCCTTCACTCCGTTAACTTACACAGTCAGTAGAGGCAAATTGAAGATCTTCAAGCTGAGTGTGTTGCCCTTTGACAACTGATTGCTGGCCAGAAATCTTACATCAGCTGCCTAGAAATGCTAGACTGTCAATTAGGCCTGTAGTGGAGGAGGTCAAGGAAAACAAGACTGTGCACAGCAACAGGAAGAAGTGGAAATGATGATTGTAGATCAAAACTTTCAGGCCAACACAAAGAAACAGGAGAAAGCTTATAGTCACCATGACTTTATTCAGTAAATGTGCTTAATGTTTTGCAAATGTTGCTTCATATTAGGAGTTCTTTACAGAATTTATAGAAGTAGTAGCTATCCAAGAGCCTCTCCGAAGGATTGTTTTGCTTCTTTACTTAGTAAATTTCACAGGACAATTCTCAGGGTTTTTTTTGGACTGTTATAATATATTCATATTATTATCCTGACCAATGCAAGTGCAGCAACTTTCTAATACAAAATATGTCTGTTCTTGTTTTTTTTCAAAAAAAATAAAAGGAAAAGAAAACACAATTGCAAATGAAAACCATGCAAAATGAATCCACATACAGGAAAGGACTAATCTAATCTATTTCAAGTCCCAAGAATTTCCAAGATTATTAGGGTTCCAAACAATGGTAAATCTGAAGATAGAGTCATACTGTTTCTAGAAGACAAATCAGCTTCCATAACAGAGTATTGTATTGAAGGCAACTATCAAGTTGCTAGACAAACAGGAAAAGGAATAAAAACAAATAATTTCAGAGATAATCTTTCAATCAGATGTCTAAATTTACCTTTGAAAGACTATTCTGGTGCATGCCTTATATTGGAGGCATAATAGGAGGGGATGATATACAATTAAGAAAGTTTCTCTTATAAAAATGCAAAAAAAATTGTTTTCCGTCAACAATAAAGCCGCACAATACTTGAATTTGGCTTTATATACCCAAGAATTTACTATGAATGAAAGAGACTAATGGAGAGGGGAGAACCGTGATATTATAACTGTGTTCCAGCTTACCGCAAGAATCCGTGTTAAAGAATCCAGCTCAAAGCAATTGGTTTAGCACAAGAAACACTTCAGGTGCTATTTGATAAAAGGGAAAACATATGGGTTCAATTGTTTTAAAATAGTTGCCAAAAGTAGCCAGTGACATCGATGAAGATGAACACAAAGAAAAAGTAAGACGGCAAGTAGGAATTCAAATTTAAGCATTGAAGTAGGTACATCTAAACTTGTTGATATTCCATTTGGTCAAGAAAGATCACTCCAACAACTCGTGAACATTGTACATTCATTACATGGTTTCCTTGTTAATCAATGGAATAATAATGAAGATTAAAGTCATACTGAAATTTGTCATAGAATGACCAATTGTAAAAATTTCAAAATTACCATCCTCACTGTACCGCCAAGTAGTGCACTGAGACCCAATGAACCTGATACAAATTCCTTGTTGGGGATAAGTTGATAACTAATATTCCAAGAAAAATTTATTTTGAATCTTCAGTAACCAGAGATGTTCAAACTCCAAGGGTAGCTATGTCCATATTAGAGAAAGCAGTACAAAGTTACAAACACCTATCGCAGAGGGAGAATAAGACTATTCAGAAATATCTTGGGTTTCTTTCATTAAAGGCAAAACCTGATAATGATATTAGAGTATAGACAGCATGCTAAAAGATTTTACCAAGGCAGCCACAGGAAACAATATCCTTAAAAAACATGACCTTCAGCTCATATGGGGAAATTTACAGTCTTTTTAGAGGAAGCACGTTGAACCACCTTATGACCGAATTAAAAATATAGTATTTTGTACTGGGAGGATGCTAGAACCTTCATGAAAGCCAATTGAGGCCTCAGTGGAAATCAGTCTACTTAAGACACCTGTCAGTTTTGCTTCTAAATTGGAGTGGTTGTTGTAGGGACTAATTTCATGGACTGAAGTTTCCAATAGTATTATGAAAATGGCTATCCTGGAAAATATATATCCTGTAAGCTTCTTTTGGATTGTGCCAGGTTGCGTAGTTGAAACAACAAAACTTTCCTTGGAACCAAATTAGAATGACAATATGGAACTCAGCCAAGAAAAAAACCTGATTGGCTATTTGTTGACTACCAACAAGGATAAAGAATTTGTTTCTTGACATGATCTTTTGACCTCCCAAATACATCAAATGAACACGATATGATTATTTGTGAGTACAATAAAAATCATGGCAAATTGGCAATAGACCCTCCAAACGGAACATGCTAACCACTAATGGCACAATGGCAATGTCTCTCTTTTTAAGACAAGCAGAACATGACAACCACCAATGGCACAATGGCAATGTCTCTCTTTCTAAGGCAAGCAGAACATGCCAACCACCAATGGCACAATGGCAATGTCTCTCTTTCTAAGGCAAGCAGAACATGCCAACCACCAATGGCACAATGGCAATGTTGCTCTTTCTAAGCCAAGCAACATCGAATGGATTCGAGTTATAAATTTCATCTGATTGTAAGCTTTGGTAACTAGCACAACCATATTAGTAAATGTGGTTGATATAAATTAATCGACATCATTTTCCCCCTTTAAATTTAATTGCGTTAACCTACACAATGTCATTCGTTATTTGATAATTTGCATGGTAATTTCATAATTGTATTAGGTAAATGTGAAAACCTAAAAATGGATTTAAAGATTCAAGATAGTTAATATTTGAAATTTCATCTGTTGATGTAAAGGAGACGGCCAAAATCTTTCATAAGACAAAGATTTAGATTAATAGAAAGATTAATCTGCCAACACTCAATAGGGGGACACTAATCCACGTAATTAATGTAGAGATGTGAATAGCAATAAAAACAGAGAATGGAATGAAATCAATCAATTTAACAACAGTTACTATTCACTTTGGAAATTACCAACACAACCATGACTCAGAAGTTCAGAACATCATTAATGTCATACACATTTCATTAGCAATATTGTATATTTCTATAATGCAGTACTGGAAATGAAAACATTGGGTGAAAGGACAAAGTACTGAAATATTATTCATACATGACTCCATTGTATTAGAAAAAAAAACTCCTAAATAAATAATCCTCAACTATATGCAGCAAACAGACATCGACATTACAGGAAAAATAAAAATAAATAATCCTCAACTATATGCACCAAACAGACATCGACATTAGAGTGAATATAAAAATAAATAATCCTCAACTATATGCAGCAAACAGACATCGACATTGGAGTGAAAATAAAAATAAAAGTAAAAATAAAAGCAAAAAATACCCATAGAAGTATTACAGGGAGACATCAAAAAATCAAACAAATAAAGCCATATCATGGGGAAATAAAGGGTACAAACTTGGACCACTATCTCCCAAATCAGAGATTCCATATGGTGGAATGTTAGCGTTAGTTAGCCATTAGAATACACTGCACAGACATCCAATTAAAACACGCACTAAACAGAACCTAAGCCATAGTTCTGCACAGAGATAATGACGCAGGTACAGAAATAATGGCTTGCGGACAAACGACCGCACATGGAAATGTCTGCATTCTCGTTGCTAGTAAATCAAAATAAATGGTTAAATAGACTAACTTTAAAAACCGAAGCATCCCCTATCCCTGCAATTACTCCTAAATGGGCAATATAGTCATGATGACTAAAGATTAAAACAAAAAGGCCTAATGAATGAGAAACTTTATTCATCTGCCATACATTCACATCACATCTAAGTAGATAATTGAAATTCATAACAATATTCAAAGCTTGCTATGCCCATGCCTGAATTAGGCATACTTAAATCAGCGTAACTGAATTAATTCCTTAAGTTTACTTCTCAATAGTTGTCTGCAATGTTCTAAAGATTTGCAAATGAGGGCCTTATAGTGTCATAAACTGCAAACCCTGGCAATATACATAAATTCTCTATTTATCATGCTCTATAATGAAATAAAATATGTCTGTAATACCATTTTACACCCAAAAAAAACTCTAGGAAATGAAAAAATAAAGAATGAGAAGAAGAATTACGGCAAATTCGAAAGATAAAGAGAGAGGGAAAATGTGTTCAGAGAGCTCTTACCTTCTGAGCTCGGCTTTAACTCTGAAACAGGAATCCCGGCCACATAGTAAGATATAGACGGTAAACAGTATTATCAATTTACTTTCCTGGTCTTGCTGGGTTTCCAAAGGTTGTGGCCAGATATAGAGGTTAAATATAGTGTGAAATACGGCTATTTGTAAAGAAATAGAATGATTCCAAGAAATTAAATGTCAAAGCAATTGTCGTACACGTTATGTAGAGGTGGACTAATGCGTATTTCTTGTCAAAGGGAATGGTCATGTCAATTATTATTTTCTTTTTATTAAAATTTGCGAAGTGATATGGGTTTCTTAATATTTTAGTATAGTTTAAGGGGTAAGTTATTTACTGTAAATGGGAAAGGGATTGTATTTAGCCATTTTGATGGAATAAATATTTTTTAATAAAAGAATTTGGGTCAAAAGTGTTTGTGTAAATGTATTTTAAATGTCTTAACTATTTATTGTGATGGTCAATGGGACTATTTAGTGATTTTGGTGGAAGAAATGTTCTTCGATAATAACAATTTTGGAAAAAAAAGTTTTTATGTATCTTGGTAGATGTGTTTTGTAATTATGAGATACTTTTGCTATATGTGTAATATTTTAAATTAATATTATTATAATAATATAAAATAAATTATGATTATTTATTAGTTGAAGGATTTTTTGAAGTTAATGGAGCTTTCCTAATGGGAGGTTTGACCAACTTAATTGTTTGAAGTGAGGTGTAGTAGTGAGTATTGATAATTTATCTAATTTATTATAGGTAGAATATGAGGAAGTATGTAGAGGATTTTTTATAAGTTTTTTTTTAATTAATTAATTATGAAAAAAGTCTATGTATTAGTTATGATGGTTGAGTGTTTTGAGTTTTATGTAAGAGGTTTTTAGGTTAAACAACTAACTTAGTATATTAGTTATAATGGTTTATGATTGAGTGTTTGGAGTTTCATGGTTATATTAGTTATAATGGTTGATGGTTGAGTGTTTGGAGTTTCATCGTTATAGGAAAGTTTTCTTACAAAGTTTTTTTAGAAAAGGAATATATTTGTGGAATAATTATATGACAACAAATTTTATATTTAATATTTCTTTTTTCAAGAAAATAAATTAAAATTTTATAATAATGAAAGGTCTAGTTTAATTTATAGATAAAATTACCAGTTTTTTTCTTATTATTTGAAATTGCCATTATTTTTTCTGGTTATTTTTTTTCACTAAAACGGATATGTTTTATTAGTATGAGAAGAAGAATGGGCTCACGCCGTAGCGGTCGTCTTTACATTACATCCATTTCTGTTTCTTTTGCTGATTCTATGTACAGGAACCAGGAACCTCAAGGGTTACAGGGATGATGAGAGCTTTCGTCGTTTATGAGGAGTTGTCCTTTCCCCAACATGCAGCCTTTGTTTGCCATCAAGTCAGCTTCGCTATTCAGGCTTCTGAGAATATGAAGGAATTTGTAGAAGTCAAAGTCAAGCAGGATACACTTTAGTCTGCTTAGAGATTTATTGAGGCCTGCGTTGTTAAACAGTTTGCCCGTGTTTAAATTCTTTATTAGGATCTCTGAGTCTCCAAATGCTTGGAAATCTTTGTCGCCTCTGTCTCTAGCTATTTGACATGCTATGAGGAGTCCTTGGATCTCTGCCTGATTGTTGGTTTTTTGCCCGATGCCAGAGCAAAAATTGTCCCTTTTTGTACCGTCTGGGGCATAGATGACCCCTCCAGCTCCCGTTGTCCCAGGGTTGCCTTTGGAGGCTCCATCAAAAAAAATCGTGGTTATTTTTTGTTGTCGCCACCATTCATAGAAGTTGGGTTCAGAGTCCCTTTTACGCCATTCCGGGTTTGTAGTGTGAGGAGCTGTTAACTGCTTCCGAGGTTGAGAGGATAGGGGGCCCAACCACCTCTCTTCTTCAGGGAGGAGCAAGGAATCTTCTGGAGGATGTTGTTGTTGGACTGCTTCAAAAAGAAAGGATTTGAGTCTAAGTTCTTTAATCTGTAGAATTCAAATGTCCCAAAAATATTTCAGATGTTGAATCTATTTATGCATTCAAAATATATTTTAAAGAATAAAAGATTTACAAATCTTACTTAAAATTATATTTAATTATAATATAAAAAAATTATTTCCGCTATAAATAGATTATATGTCATAACTAAGTAATAATAGCAAAATCTAATAATTTAGATAATTATTATTTGATTTCCTCTAACCAAAAACAAATTATCTCAATAACTTCATTTTTCACTATTTGTTATAATACTGACAAAATCTAATAATTTAGAGAATTAAATTTGATTTTACCTTTTAACTTACTTATTCTCAACCAACTTTATTATAAAACTTACCATTATATAATAATAATTTGGTTATATAAATATAAAGTTCTATATTTAACTTTATTAATAAAACTTACCATATATATAATAAATTTTGTTATATAAATATAAAGTTCTATATTTTATTAGGATATGTTTCATAGAAATATGATAATGATTGGTAACCTTGATAAAGGTTAAATTTATGTATAATAATTCTTTATATGAAATTATAATTATCCACAATCATATTTTATAAATTTTTAAATTATTTTTTTAATTTTTAAATATATTTTATATAATATTATTATATATTATATATTTTATAAAATTAGATCTATTTTTATATTGTTTTTATTATTTTAAAATTTTTAAATCATTTTATGCAGATAATATATTTTTTAAGTCATAGTTTAAATAGTTGGAGGAATTGTCTAGAAAGTTATAGAAATTCTGGTCATATTTAGAAAAAATCCGGCAAGGATTTTTGTAAATCCAAGTTATAGTTGTTAAACTTCAAAATTTTAGGTGTCCTAGATGTTTTTGATGGTGTTGAATCCATTTCCACCATCAAAAAACATGATTCAAAGACTACCTCTACAAGATTTTTTGAATTTTTTTTGCCCAGATTCAAGCCACTTTTAGTTGTCCGAACAATTGTATATATATTTTTTATTTTAATTTTTTTTATAAATACATAAATTTTTATTTCGTTAATATTATGATAAATTATTCATTGTATATATAATATATATTCATTGTGTGGTAAATTGTTCATTGCATTTATAATATATAATCTATACAATCCTCTTGTCATTATTTTTTATGATTTTTTTAATAGTATTTGAAAATTTCCACGGATGCGGGTGCTAACTGAGATGGGACAGGCGAAGGGGGATGGCCACATGTCGGCCAATGGCCATCACGTGGCAGTCGAAGACAATACAACTATCGATCACATATGGTATAAGGTGGAATGGCAGGGGTTAGTTAATGCTCTGCGAGGTAATTCGGCTCAGGCGACGGCAGCAGTTATGGCGGGTGAGCTCCAATGCAGGGCCGGTGAAGTCATAAGGGATATCACAGTATATGAACAGAGAATGTTGGTGGTAATGCAGTTGCCTGGCCTCTCCGTCTCTGTCGAGATAGCTTCTCCATCTGTTTGGTTCATCCCTCAGTCAGCTTTGGTTGCAGGGGGTCTGGATTACCCAGTGATCTGTTAGAATTTCTTTCCCTTGCCTCCTGCGAGAATGGTGAGACCTCGACAGTGTCTGTTTAGCCGCCGAGGCACTTCCAAAGTTTTTTGGATGCCTCAATTTCTCTCGGGTGACATACCCAGAGCCTGATTCTCTCTTGTTTCACCATGATGTATTTTTTGACTCTTGTACATAATACAATAGTTTAGTCTTTTACCGAGAAAAAAAAATAGTATTTGAAAATTTTAATAATAAAACATTTAATTTAAAATATTTAAATAAATTATGCTATATATATAATTAAAATAGAAGTTAAAAAATAGTAGTTTTTAAGTGTGACATTTTGGAATGTTCGATAGATTTCTGATCGGAATCTGATGAAAATTTTGTGGCGCAATCTTGATTTCATGTTGTTGAAACTAGTTTTTTGAATGCATATATGGATTTGGCACCCTCCAAAACCTCTGGGGCACTTCAATTGTGAAGAGTTCACCTGTCAAACTTGTGATTTCAATGAATACATGTTGAATTGTAGACAAATTAGATCGAAAAATAAACATGAAAACTTTCCAAAAAGTCGCACTTAAAGACTACTCGAAAAAAAATATGTTAATAATACTTAATATGGTTAATGATTTCTTTGTTGAAAACGCAATTTTAAGGATTATGTAAATTCATGTTATTTATTTGAGATGAAGGCTACAAGCCATTAGTATATTTGAATAGTCCCAATAATGTATTACTCGTCTTATCAATCTCTCTTGCATTTCTGTGTGTTCCATCACTAGTATTAAAGCACAAGTCTCACCCATAAACATCTCTGTTATTTGAGCATGTCACTATTAGTCTACCTATAGAAACAATGCAAACTACCTCTATATGGTCCTTCTCTCTCTGCTTGGTACTCCAAAACCCTCGCAAGCCCTCTTTTTTATCGACATTCCCTCTCCAACTCAACTTGTAGCCACAAATTGGATTTCATACTAAACCCTAAGCTAAAAGAGCAGTGAAGGTATTGCACCACTATGCACTCAAAGGAAGATGAAGTTGTGTTATTCATCCATGTCATAGGAACTACCAATATGTTATCTTGGATTAATCTATTCTAAAACTTGCAACTAGATGTTGTAGGAATATCGTGCACCAACAAAAATGTGTTCCAATTTGACTTTGATGTGGGTTTCGACTTGACACATCAATGCCACCAAATTGCAAGTTAAAATCAATGTCCTTCTTGTTCTGTGATTGAAGGAAGCCTAGTCAGTGAGGATCCGAATAATGGCAGGCTCAAGAGTTTAACAAAGTCCACCAAACCCACTTTGAAGATCAAGGGAGCAATGTACTTGTGTTTGCTTAACAAATATTTTGTGAAGTAATAGGAATCAACCTTGCTCCTGATGATGGAAATGACACTTATAATAAAGATGTCAACATGGGACTCTTATGTTGGCAACTAACCATCTTGTAACAAAACTTTAATTTGATGTTAGAAAAATTGTTGAATAAAGTTGTAGCAGATCTACATGAATGGAGCCATCTTACATTTCATCTAACTTGCAGTTATGTGCCACCAATGGAGGGTAGGAACCATGCTTTGAAGGTTTTATCCCATTGGACCTGTATGCCTTGTTGAGGGCCAAAGGCATGCATCAAAGTTGGCAACATATTTTCTCGCTCACCAAACTCTATGGTTTCATGAAGTGGCATATCTTCAATAACTTTGGTGGTTTGAAGTAGATGACACTATAAAATTCTAGCTATCTGTAGGAGAATATAATTTTTCTTTTCGGTTACGACTTGGAAGGGCCTCTACAAGATCAGGTTATTGGATTTATATTTTTTGACCAAATTCATGAATAGGACTTGAGACCTGTTCAATTTTCTCTTTCTACATCTAGTGGTCAACAAGTTGTGCAGGGGCACTATTTGGAAAAGACTGGTTAAATTGAAAGTAATGTTCTTGTGAGTTATGGTTGTGAAAACTAGATTGACATATATGTGGTGATTTTCGAGTTATGAATGAGAGAAAAATGATGGAAGTTAAATTCTCCATGACACAAATTAACCACACACATTCCATGGGTCAGATTTTCTTGGATTCCATTTCAATTATTTTTAGCAAACTTTGAAAGGAAACAGTGAAGGATTTGTAAGTATTAGGTTTATAGTATAGTTCCTCGACGAAGAGATCGATATCGTCAGTATTAGCATCTTAGGTGGAGAGAGTAGGTTGAATAATTAATAAGTTCTCTTGTATTATTTGAAAATAAGATGAAATTGCATTGTAAACATGTGCATTTTTAGTAGAAGTCGACACCCTTCATTTTCTGAGCTTGAATTATTTTAAAATGGTTCGAATTGATGAGTTATTATAGCTATTTAATAATATACTACTTTTTATTATTAATGATATAGTCAAAGAATCTAATTTTAGTCCATATAACCCTTGTGTAAAGATTAAGAATGATAGCAAAATGCCTATCACGAGGTGATTTGCCCGTCAAATACAATTAAAAATTGCAAAACCATTGAGTTCCTTTTTTGAAACTATGAAGACGGGTGAGGGAGGTGTGAAAACTATCAAATGCGATCTTGATAGCAACAATGGTATATTTCTCCCATTGTTGCTAATCTTTTAATGGAAAATTTTGACAAAATAGCCCTGGACTCCTATCTTCTTATACCAACCAAATGGAAGAGATGTGTAGATGATACTAATGTGAAATGGTCGCATGAAGAGTGGGAACTTATGAATTTTATTAACCACCTCGATGGAATCTCAAAAGACATACAATTTACTATGGAGTGTGAAGACAATATGAGCATTCCCTTCCTTGATGTCCTCATTACTTGAAGATATGATGACATATAGGACATCAAGCATTCAAAATGAAAAGCCACACATAAATTTATCTACGTGTTGATTCCCACCATCACCCCTTATAGAAAATTGGTGCGTTAAGTACCTTAAGCCACCAAAGCTACAAGAATATTTGACTCTTAACATCTTGAACAAGAAATGAATCACCTACAAAGTGTGTTCGAAAGTATTGTTTACAAAGATAAGAACATTAAGAATACCCTAGTACAAGCAAGAATAAGGTCAAAAAATGACACCCAGCCTCTTGATAACACTAGTAGGAAATAATATTTACCTGATATAAAAGGCGTTAACGATAAGATCAATAGGATCCTCAAAAAGAGATTGAATAAATGAGTTACACATAATGGATTAGTCCATTTATTCCTCTCTTGTATCAAATTTTATTGTCTAGATATTGAAGGGTTCTTTGTCTATTTTATGTATTATTGTAAAGGTTGTCAGTTGCTCAAGGCCATATGTCCAATCACTATTGAGGGATGGAAGTTGAAGGGCTCCTAGAAGCAATTAATGAAGCGTTGAGGATAGGTATGGTTTAGATTTAGCCCCACCAAATGGAACATTGAGACAGCGAAAAGAGCGACAATTTTGCAATATTAGTATTGTAACCTCTTCCAAACCCTTGATGGTTGTAAAACAATGAATGAGGCCCATTAAAGAAAGAATTGATAGTCCACAACTAATATGAGTATACAAGATTTATTATGTATGTGGAAAGTGATACATTAGTGAAATAAGGAGATCCTTTAAAACTAGGATAAGGGAACATGGAGCCGATATTAAACATGAGTGTATATGCTCCTCTACCTTTGTGGAACACTCTATCAAAACTAAACATCATATCTATTTCGAAGACTCTAAAGTCCTAGCCAAGGAGAATCATTATTGCAAACATTGTGTTAGATAGGCCCTTGAAATTGTCAAAAACCATGATAACTTTAATAGGTATGGTGGTCTTGATATTAGTGGAAGTTGGCTTCCCTTGATCAATCAGGATAGATACTTTAGAAACTAATATTGATTATTTTCTCCTACCCTTCATCCTTCTTCCTTTCTTCCTCCTTCTCCTCTTTTTGTATCTCTCCTTGTTTTTCTCACTCTATGTATCTCTCTGTTTTGGTTTTTCTTTTCATGCTTCCTCCTCCTTTGTTTATGTCTTCCTCGATTCTTTCTCTTCTTATCTTCCTTGGTTCATTCTCTTTTGTTTCCTTTCCTTTGGCCTTTCTTTTTTCTTTCCCTCCCTCCCTTTCCCTCTCGATACTCTAATTTTTCCCTTCTTGCTTTTATAACCTCTCTCCCCCTTACCTTTCTCTTCCATTCTCCCATCTTATTTCCCTTCTTGTTGTCCCTCCTCTCTTATCTCCTTGATTTTGCCTTTTTCTTTCCTTTAACCCTTCCATTCTCCCATCTTATTTCCCTTCTTGTTGTCCCTCCTCTCTTATCTCCTTGCTTTTGCCTTTTCCTTTCCTTTAACCCTTCCATTTTATTTTTTCTATTCGTCCCTCCATTTTTCCTCTCTTTTTTCTCTCTCCCATTTCCTTTCCTTATTTCATTTTCTTTTTCTTATTTATTGTGTTCCCCCTCTTATATATCAACCTATCCCTTCCATTATCCATTTTCCCCCTTCTTTTTTATCTCTTGTCCACCCCCCTTTCTTACACTCCTCCTTTTTTATTTTCCTTTGTTGTCTAGCTTCCTTTTCTCATTATCTTTCCATTTCTTTCCTTATATATCTCTCCTTTATTATGATTCTATCTTGGTATTATCCTTTTAGATTATAATTTACTCTATTCCTCTTAATTATTATTTTTAAAGGAAATAGTTAATAATTGCATTAAAACATTATGGCATGAAGGCAAAAACCTTGTACATCATATACCAAAAATTCATCTTCTAAAGTCCAAAATCTCCATGAAACATTGACACTATTATCTCCTGGATGTTGAAAATGCAACAAGATGATGGAGCTTAGTGAAAAGAAGTCGCATTCACTAAGTTGGCCCGCAGGCTATTTTTGGCGCAAAGTCTATTTTTAGACTATGTCTATTTTTAGACATATGGATCATGGTCTATGAGTTGCAGGATGCTATTTATGGATGACTGGTCATGTTGGTAAAAATATATGGACCTCTATTTTTAGACATATGGGCAGAGTCTATTTTTAGACAGCCAGTCTAAAAATAGAACAGTCGATATTATTAGCTCTTAATAATATTTGGGCTATAAACATTATCTTATCCCCTTGGAGCACTTCAGTTCGAGCTACGGATGTGGCAGATGTAACTACCGGAAGGAAAGATGTATTTCTTATGGGTTACTTGAGCTATTGCATGATGGATTTCAGTTAGAACTCAAGTGATTGAGTTTGGTGGAGTTGATTGAGGAGTTGATGGAGTTGTGTTCAGTTTGACTTAGTTGAATTAGTTGTATTTAGTCTAGCTGACAAATAGATTAGTGATGAGTGATGCGAATTAATTATTAATTAATTCACTAATTATTAACTCATAAAGAAACTAAAGAATACACCAGTTAACTCAATGCATGGACAGTTCAGTGGAGATAGTTGTTAGAGGTGAGTGAAAGGGTGAGTCTACTATCAGTGTTGACTGTAGTTGTGCATGGGATTTGCGCAATCATTGATTGAGATTTCCAATGAAGATTGTGTAGTACAAACCAAGGGAATTCGAACTTGGAATGAGATTCATTCCATTCTATTCTCAGTAGGGATTGCACGGTGGAGGTAGGCAAACAGTGGAGGAGATTTGAACCTGTGATTGATTCAGATCTGAGCTAGTTTGTGTGTAGCATGTGGAGATAGTACTGAGTACTTGCGAGGAGTATTGTACTATGTATTGTTACAAGTTCTCTATCATTATAATATACAGATAGTTGGGGGTTTTTAGCTGTATGCTTTCCTCGTTACCTACTATGTTAATGTGCACATGCGATTGTTTCTTTATTCTGCAAATTGATGATCAATGGTAGAGGAGGTTATGTATTATGCATGATTCCTTAAATAGTGTATGATTAGAATAATCTCTGTGAATAAGTGTCATATTATTCAAAATTTCTACAGGTGTATGGTTCTCTTGATGTCACTGGCATGGTATTGCCGGTTTATGACAATGGATTTCAGCCTCGCCTAGCCTTCTTTCGGATGCCATGGTATGTTGGGATGTTTATTTCAGTTTTGGAATTCTCAGATTGGCAAATAGATTTCAGAATCAGGGGTGGAGGTGGTCCTAAGGTTCATTCCTAAAGGCCTAGTAATCTGTTGACCGGTTTTGGCAGGAAACATGGTAAATCCTGAGGGAGCAGTCTCAGTTTAGGGCCTAGAGATCTGGGTTTAGATTGCGGTAAAGCCTAAGAGACAAGGACACAAAAAATTCCTCAATGATAGTGATGGATTTTGGATGGCATTCCAAGTTCTTTTGGTTGTGATCGAACCACCAGTTTTGGTGTGATCACAGTTGGATAAGGGTGGAGGTGGTTTAACCTCTAGATTCCCTTTATTGTTCTTGGATTGGTTGTTCTATGAGATCCCTCATTCATGTTTGGAATATGGCACGGGGGTGATTGGCTAAAAGAGAGTTTTGGTTTAGCCATGTCTATGGTCAAGTGGTACGTGGAAGTCTTGAACCTGGTCGTATTTTCCTATGATTAATAAAAGCTAAGTTATCTTACTTTTGCGCTGATTTATATGTGGATTTCATGGTTGTCATCTATTTCATATTTATATGGTTTTATGCTGGTTATAAGCATGGTTGAATAATTGGTTCATGTCATGGTTATTTCATATATTCACTTGTAACTGTTTGTTAAAATTGGCAACTAGGGCCAAAATCCATGTGGGTAATCTTATTCATAGCTGATAATATTTTTATTAGATTCCTCTCATTGAGAGGTGTAGGATTGATCCAAAGATCACTCGATTCTGATAAGTATTTATGGAGATATGAATTTATTTTGATTATGGAATAATTATCAAGCCGACCAACAACTCGTGTAGGCTCAGAAGCCCAACAATCGCATCTATTCAATAATCAACATTTGTGTATAAATACAGGAGGTCTTTTGGTCATTTGGACACACATCTCATCACATCTCTCTCTCTCTCCTACGCAGAAAAGAGGCTCTTCTCCTACTGTGCAGAAAGGGACTCTTCTCTCACACGTGTGGAAGGAATGATGTCGATGATGTTGATGCTAGTGATGCCGATGATGCTGATGCTGGTGATGCCGATGATGCTGATGATGCTAGTGATGATAGTGATGCTGGTGATGCCAGTGATGCTAGTGATGCCAATGATACTGATGTTGGTGATGCCGGTGATGCTGATGCCGCTGATACTAATGCCACTGATCTAGGGTTTGCTGCTGCCGATATAAATCAAACTTTTGTACTATTTATCTCTACTGAATTATTGAAGATAAAAGAATATTTGATCAAAGAGTTTCCCCATATTAGGGGTTGTCCCTGGCTAGCCACAACATCTGGTGTCTCGTGTCTTGGCTTGTTTTTTTTCGATCGTTTATTGTTCTATCTGCACTTTACTTACTGTACATGTGATTGCTAATATGTGGATAATAATAAGAAAGATAAGTAAATTTCTCTAAGCATAGAACATATCATAAACTAACATGGTATCAGAGCTGAGGTGAATACAAAGCCCGAGCAAGAGCAAGAGTAATCATTGAAGAGAAGATTGGAAAGGCTATCCTAAAAGAACTATGGGGTCCTCAACACTCTTCCTCGTCGAATACAAGCTCTGTGAGATGTTTGACTATCACAGATGGAAGATGTCTCTCGATCTAACCTTGAAAGATCAAGGAATGTTGGACCATGTGAGAGGCAATATTGTTGAGCCTCCATCAAATGCACCCGCTTCTGCCAGGAACAAATGGAAAACCGGTGAAGTTAAAACAAAGAAGATCATCTAGGACTCTATTGAGAGGTGCTTAGTGCCCTCCATTCAAGAAGGCTAGAAATTCCATGATGTATTATATGTACCTGACCTCAAAAAGAACCTGGTATCCATCTCAGCAATGGAGGACAAAGGCTACAAGGTGACCTTTAGCGAGGGCAAGAGGCTGGCATTAAGAGGGAGACTACTACACCATATGCTCCTGAATAGAATGGTGTGGCAGAAAGGAAGAACCGTACGATTGTGGAAGTTGTTCGTGCCATGCTCCATGATCAAAGACTTTTGAAGTTTCTATGGGTCGAAGCTACAAACACCACCGTATATGTACAAATCTGATGCCCTCATCAAGCATTGGATTCCAAGACTCCTGAAGAAATTTTCACTGGTAAGAAACTTGATATATCTCATTTTAGAATTTTTGGAAGCCTTGTATATTTTCATGCGCTGAAAGAGAAAAGGAATAAATTGGGTGCATTTGGAAAGAAAGGAATCTTCGTGGGCTATAGTGAAAATACTAAGGGCTATAGAATCTATGTAGCCGATCAAAGGGAAGTCATTATTAGTCATGATGTCACCTTTGACGAACATATGGCCCTCAGCCAGGTGAATAATCTTCCTATAGCGAGGAGCTCTCAAGAAGCTGACACTAGGGAACCAAAAGAAAAAGAGTATGACGAGATATTTGCACCTGTTGCCAGATATACCACCATCCGCTTGATTATAGCCCTTGCGGCTTCGCAAGGATGGAACCTACATTAGATGGATGTCAAGACTGTGTTCTTGCATTGTTTGATCAAAGAAGAGGTCTGCATGGAGAAACCCAAAAAATTTGAGATTTATGATAAAAAATCTCATGTATGTAGGTTGAAGAAGGCTCTCTATGGGCTGAAGCAAGCACCCTAAGCATAGTATGAGAGGATCAATAGCTACTTGATGAAGCTAGGATTCACTAGGAGTGAAGTCGATCCTAACCTTTACTCTAAGTTTGAAGATGACAAACCTCTCATACTGGTGTTGTATGTGGATGACCTCTTTCTAACAGGTGCAGACCCTCTCATTCACAAATGTAAGAGGAAGTTGGCTTCTGAATTTGAGATGAAGGACCTAGGACTGATGCACTATTTCCTAGGACTTGAAGTCTTGTAGAAGCCAAGGGAAATTTTCCTATCTCAATGAAAATATGTGGTGAAGATATTGGAAAGATTCGATATGGTGGACTGTAACGTTGTGACTACCTGGAGGATCTTAACTTTAGGAAGTTATATGGTAGTGATGTCAGACAACATTTGGGAAATGCCTTTGAGTTTCATAAACTTATTCGTGTTGATGTTCTTTGTGAACCTCCATCTGGACATATGTTTTGCAGTTAGCATGGTGAGCTCATATTTGGTTGAGTCTCACTGGATTGATGCCAAGAATCTTCTGAGAAGTCTTCCAGGAACAATCTCTCACGGATTGAGATACATTCTCGAAAATATGAAACTGCATGATTATTCGAATGCTAAGTAAGCAGGAATTGTGGAGAGCACTTCTCAGTGGTGGTTCTCTTTGGAATATGCCTCCATATCCTAGATGAGAAGGAAGCAGAAGTCGGTGGCTCTAAGAACCGCCAAGGCAGAATACATTGCTGCTAGCATGGCCTCCTATGAGGCAGTCTGGTTGTGGAAGCTCTTCAATGATCAATTTGTACACATGATGAATACCACTGTGATTCTCTGTGACAACCAGAGGTGGGATTCAATTATAGAGGAATCCCATATTCAATGATTGCTCTAGCAGATAAAAATAAGATGCTGCCTTATCTAGGATATGGTAAGTCAATGAGCAAGGAGGCTCCATTGCATTGAGACTGATGTACAGGTCGCTAACATTTTGACAAAGCCCCGGGGAAAGATCAAATTTGTGATTTTCTCGAATGACTTGGAATCATCGAGAGAACCTTGTAAAAGGGTCCTGCATGTTGCATAAATTGAGCTTTGGGAGCTCTGGGGGCTTGTGGTTCTTACTGGAGCAACATACGACCACAGGGTGACTCACCCTCCCCTGGTGGTGTGCACTGGGACAAGATGATTTTCTCTCTTGTGAGACAGGATGATTCACTCTCTTATGGACAAGATGATTCCCTCTCTTGTGTAGCAAGATGATTAGTTCTCCTGTGAGGTCTGAATGATGTGTTCTCCATGACAATTGTGTAGGAGGATTGTTGGTTCTGCTGCGAGGTTTGGATGATGTGTTCTCCATGATGATTGTGTAGCAGGATGATTATTTCTCCTGTGAGGCCTGGATGATGTGTTCTCCATGGAAATTGTGGAACAAGATGATTTGCTCTCCTGTGGACCAGGATGATTAGTTCTCTGTCGCATCCACTTGACAGGATGATTCACTCTCTTATGGATAGGATGATTAGTTCTCCTGTCAAGGCATCTAACCCATGCAGTCTGGGACTCATGGGAAGTACCTCTCATATGATCAATGAGTAGGGAAATAAGAATGAGGACCTGTTGTGGCCAACAACAACCCCCTTTTATTTAGTTTTAGTAATAAAGCTAAATAAATGGGGACCCTTCTAAAATAAAAAAAATTAGCACTTATGTTTCCCTTTGAATAAAACATGCTATCATAAACTTAGGCAAACACCTGCTAAACCGAAAAAATTTAAGTTTTATGATAAGTTCCGAATAAAATTGTTCTCTTAGTAATAAAAAATCACATCGAAAAGGATAATGGAGAACATCATATAAAAAAACTTTAGAAATTGAGAAAATGCGATGTGAGATCTCACACCTTAAAGACCCATCACGCATCACAGCTTTCATACGCCACAAGTATCACATAAGGTAAAATATCCTGATCTGGAGATATGCGATAAGACATCTCGCAAATCACATCTCACAGATGCATAAGGTGATAAATGATTATTGACAAAATGGATTAGCAATATTGCGATCATCGATATTACGATCTGCAATATTGCGAAGAAAATCGCAAAATCACTTTATCGCAGATTTGCAGGGCTTATTGTTCAATAAAGTTTTTCTCGTAATCCGATACCGAGCTATGGGCATTAATGTCAATTTAATGGTTAGTTGATGTTCATTTATGAGACAAGATTTAAATATGATCAAAAGGTTATTTCACGTAGGGTGGTATATTTGATATGATTTCAGAATTAAAGAGCTTTCCCGTCACTTTATCTCTTTCCTTACTTGTAAATTTGTAGGAGTGACAAGCAGAGTAATATACGCAATAGTTTGTAGAACATTATGGGAAAGAAGGGAAAATCTCCGATTGCAGAGGAAAAAGAGATGATGCCCTTATACACAGACACCACCTGTAACAAAGATGTCAGCATAACTACTTGGGAAGGCATGTACAGTCTGCTCAAAGAAGAAAAGCCGAGAGTTATGGAGGTTAAAGCAACAACAGACTCACACGGGTCGTCTGAGGCATCAATCACTGAACTTACATGTTCATTCTTGCACCGAATAGCAGTAAGACCAAGGATTCTTCCATAGACATACATGGTCAAGTCGGTGTTGGACACTGCCGATATAACAGATAGAAAATTCAAGACTCGAGGCCAAGACCTCATTGGGTCATCCACTGCACAAGATTTAAGGCTTATGTATCATCTACTAGAACTACAGGCAACCTACAACAAGTAGTTCGTAGAAAATTTTACCAAGGAAAACAAGGATTTGGCGAAGTGCACCAAGAACTGGTTAGTAAGGAAAGAACCATTGAAAGAAGGCAAAGTGTGCTGATGAAGGCCCATCAAGACCACGCAAGAGGCGAAAATAGCACCTGGGAAGCCTGGATCAGAAAAAGGAAGTAGTTTCGGATGCGCGATTAGCACTAATCATGCATCGCTAGGCAATACCCCTCGAAAAGGAAATCCCCCGAGTGTTCGGTTACATGTAAGCCAGAAAACCACAGGGAAAAGTGCTAAAGGCTAAAGGGAAGACCCACGCCCTAAAACTGACGATATTTATCAGGTGCACCCTTAGGCGATAAGCCGATTTGGTTGAAATCTAGCGATTCCATTTAGCACACGACCCGTGGTAGTAGAAGAAGTAGCTACAGCAATAGAAAACATCATTGGCTGTGTCAATGAAAACCTACATAAAGAAAATTTCATTTCAAAGACCGTACCAGGATTCCTCCCAAAGGCACAACAACTAGAGACAAGTTGGAGACAAAAAGATGAGGAAAGGGCAGAGTCCATCAAGAAGCTAACCAAGTTAAATTGGGAAACTTACTAACAGTACTTAGTTAAACCGCACAATCAATGTGTGACTCTCGAATGCCTTACGAACTCTCCCGAGAAGATAGCACCAACACTTGTCGATTCTGTTTTCGTAGGGCAACTAAAATTAGAGGTCGGCCAACCAACGCTCCTCAAGCCTATGCAGAATGCTTTCGACCATAGAGAATAGATACATAGATAGTTAGTTGCAGATTTAGTTTTACTTTTAGTTTTGATTTATTTTTGCCTTAGATGAGGATGGTCATTTAAACCTCCTCCTATATTTTTATAATAAACTCTTTTTAATATTTAGGAAATAGTATTTTAACCCCTCTCATGCATTTAGAGAAGGGTCATGAAATTTGTCAAAAATATTTCCTCGGAACATGCACTTCTACACCCTCAAAGGAGGTTTTGATGAATGAATGGAACAAGATTTATTGATATCTGTGTTTAATGTCTTCTACTGAAATGCACTTTTGTACTCTTAGTAGATGTTGAATCAGGAAGAGATAAATCTATATCGTTGAAGCTTATGAGTAGGACTTGTTATCAATGGTACTATTATCTCTTAATGATTTTTGCTTATCTGTCCAAGAAATATTTTATGCTCAATTATTTATATGTGAAATCTTGAATGTTTGAGTTATCATTTGGCACTTTTATACGATGATGACTATTTTGTTTATGCTTAATATATGAATGACTTATTATGCAATATGCTTCTCACAATGAATATGATCTAACTATGAATATGGAAGTGTTCAGCTATCTTTTCTAGGACATTGTATTTATGAAAATATGGAAGTCAAATCTTTGAAATAACTCAATTTATGGAAGTGGTAAGCTGGATGCCAAATATGAAATAACATAATTCTGGATAGTTGAGAACTTCATATGTGTGTGTAAGAACTAAAATCCATGAACATAGTCACAACTCATCATATAATGCTCTAAGTTCTCCAAAACCCTAGATAGAGAAAACCAATAGAAACCTTAGCTCCACCAAAGATATTTCTAAAAGATATTCAAAAAGATTTACTGTTAGAGTATCTTTGGTGGAGCTAGGATTTCTCTTGGTTTTCCCTATTTAGGCTTTTTGAAAGCATGGAGCATTATATGATAGGTTGTGATTGTGTTCATGGGTTTCATTTCTTCTTTATATATATGAAGTTTTCAGGTGAATGCTCCAAGAAACACTAGCATATTAAGACAAAAACACATAAAGTATAAATAATATTGAACAAGAGAGAGAGAGAGAGAGAAAGTAACACTACTCTTACATCTCTAACCCAAGTATGAAAAGGAATATTCACTAGTGCATGATTGACTATAATAATAACTCGCTCTTTCCTCTATTTATATGAGTGGTAAAGGGGCTTTACAATAACAAGTGGACCTAGTCCACTACAAACAAACTTTTAAGACACAAGTAGGTCCACCCATGTGAAGCACTCTACTCTAAGTGACATGTGTGAGGCTCAAAGGTGACAATGATTGACAAGCTAGGCCTCCATTGCATGATCACTACTCCCCAAGGTCCAAAAATACTCCAAAGGTCCAAAGCTCCAATGCATCTCCATGGTCATGTGTCTCCTTAAGCACAATGCATATCCAAGGTCATGTGTCATATTAAGAACTCCCACACCTACATATCCACTCCCTTAAACCAAGAGTCCACGTGTCAAGTGTAAACCTTCATGCAAGAAACCAAGAAACCTCATGCTATCTAAGGCTCAATAATCTCATCTAAAATACCCAACTCTACTCCAAGCACATAAACTCCCTTCATGCATCAACAATATAAAGTCAAGCTCCATACTTATCCAACACTTCGAGGAAGAATGTATTTCAAACATCCAAACAAGGTCTAGCAGCAAATAGTAAACCACCTCCAATTTCCAAGTCCATCATGGAAGAGCATGGTCCAACCATACACCATTCACCCCACATCTTTCATTTCTTATTTATATATATGAAGTTTTCAGGTGAATGCTCTAAGAAACACTAGCACCTTAAGACAAAAAGACATAAAGAACAAAGAAGATTGAAAAAGAGAGAGAGAGAGAGAGAGAGAAAGTAGCACTGCTCTTGCATCTCTAACCCAAGTATGAAAAGGAATATGCACAAGTTCATGACCGACTATAATAACAAATCACTCCTTCCTCTATTTATATGAGAGTTAAAGGGGCTTTACAATAACAAGTGGACCTAGCACACTACAAGAAAACTTGGAAGACACAAGTAGGCCCACCCATGTGAAGCACTCTACTCTAAGTGACATGTGTGAGGCTCAAAGATGACAATGATTAACAAGCAAGGCCTCGATGGCATGAGCACTACTCGCCAAGGTCCAACAATCCTCCAAAGGTCTAAAGCTCCAACCCATCTCCATGGTCATGTGTCTCCTTAAGGACAATGCATATCCAAGGTCATGTATCACCTTAAGGACTCCCACACCTACATATCCACTCCCTCAACCCAAGAATCTACATGTCAAGTGTAAACCACCATGCAGGCAACCAAGCAACCCCATGCTATCTAGGGCTCAATAACCTCCTCTAAAATACCCAACTCTACTCAAAGCACATAAACTTCCTTCATGCATCAACAAGATGAAGTCATCAAGTTCCATACTTATCCAACACTTTGAAGAAGAATGTCTTTCAAATATCCAAACAGGGTCTAGCAGCAAATAGTACACCACCTCCAATGTCCATGTCCATCGTGGAAGAGTATGGTCCAACCATACCCCATGCACCCCACATCTCATGAATCACCCCCAAGGACCAAACATGGTGTAAACATTTTCAAAGTAACCCAAAAAGCTAAAAATTATGTCCCTCTAATCATAAAATCCTTTGTAACTCCATGCATATTCAGTTACAACTTTCACTCATAAGTGTCACTAATAAAAGTTTGCAGCTCCTCTTTTCTACAAAAAGTGGAAAGAATAACTATAAAATTACCATTGGACATTTGAGTAAAGGCTTTTTATGAAGGCGATCTGAAAGAGACCCTTTGGGGCAAGGGCAATATCCATACTGCCTTGGTCCTCAGTTGGCATCCATACCTTGATGAAGCTATTTGTGAAGTGTGTTATTGCATAGATTTTGGAAGAGACTATTAGGGGTAGGCAACATCCATACTACTATTGATTTGACCTGAATTGGCATCCATACCTTCTTAGAAGATGATTCTCACAATTTTAACTCCAAACACAAACATGCTAACATTACAGGTGGATTTTAGTTGACAAAAAACAAGGCTCTAACCAAAAGTGCTCCCTCTCATGAGTTGGGAATTGTAATCCCTCCTGATTTCAAGAAAAACTAGAAATAAAATATCTCTCAAGCATTTCTGTAATATTCCAAAAACATATAAGCTATCATTAATGAAAGAAACAGAGGGCTCTAATCAGTTAAACAAGCCCTGAAAGACATCATGTGCTGCATTCGTCTCCCAAAGGAGACTTAAAAGCCTCATGTGTACCTTTTTTAATATGGGCTTTGCTTGGCCCACGACCACTTATTCATAATCTCCCAGCTTTTAGAGTGCATCAAATCCTGCCATAGAAACTCAACCCATATACAAGGTATAAACCCTGTCAACACTTCGTAAATAACACATAGAGATTCACCCTCTAAAACTTGACTAATACAATTTTATTAGAGGGTAAAATCAACCCACAATTTATTCTTAGCAATGATAGTTAATACATCCAAGAGAATGTTTGAATAAGATCCCTCATTGTTGTCAATGTGGTCATCTTCATATTTGTTTGTTCTTGCATATGAGTATGGTCTGAGATCAATTGCAAGAGTCATGGGTTCAACCTGCATCTCCCTCCTCCCTGCCCACCCCATCCCTCCCCCTGCCCACCCCGTCTCCCTCTCGCTCCCCCCACATTGGCGGAGGCAATTTCATCCCCCAAATGGACAAAAAAAATTTTTGGATTATGGAAATTTGAGGTAGCGTAGACTGTAAAACAAGAATGATAGAGATATGATCAGCCTGTAATGGTATTCTCATACACATAAGCTCTCGAACCTGGAGCATGTAAGAAAAATAATATTAGAGTGATAATATTTAAAAAAATTAGTAACAGAAGAAATAATATTAGAGCAGTGTAATATTTAAAAAATTTAGTCACAATGACATACTTTAATATAATGAATTTAAAAATTTCAATTTTTAAAATCTCTGTTGTAGTTATATAATGTCATTCAAGTAGAATATCACAATAATTTAGGTCAGTAATGGTGTGATAATATTTTTATTTTTATTTTTTTAAAGGAATTCTTTCTAGGCACGTACCTCATCAGGCATAAAACATCTTAAGATATACCTTTGAAGTAATATAAATCATCCTATAGCTATATTCAAAAGAATTATCACCCGTAGCCTTAGTGATGGCGTAAGGCTCATGTCAAAGTGGTATGAACTTCTTATAGGGGTTTGTCAATTTCCCTTTATGCAAATCCAACCATACCTCGTCACCAACCTGAAAGTTATGTGGAACCCAATGTATTGTGTATCTACTTGTACTTGGAGTTATCTGGAACCCAATGGATTGTGTATCTACTAGGACTTGGAGTTGGCAACTTTCTATAAAATATTAGGAACTCATTGTTGAATTTTTCAAATACGTTCCTCAAAATTGGTTACTTTACTTACCTCATTCCAAGTATAGGAGGTATCTTCATGTGTTATACCATGAATAAAGCTACATTAATTTGTGTCAATTGTTGGGACCCAAGCACATCTAAAAAGGATTGTGGCCAATAGAAATATAAATATCTATGTCGAATTTATGTTGAAAATATGGAAGGCTTTCAACACGTCTATGTGGATGCTTGCAATTGTATACTCTAAAGACATATATAATAAATATATGGACTACTACTTTCTATTTATCAATCTAGGGATGGAAGGTAGTGGATTTGGTCAAGCTTGATGTCCATCATGGACCAAAGGTTAAACGAGAAAATACTAAGGAACCTACTATCCCTATCAAGAAATATGGTTTTTGGAAACCCAAAATTAACCAAAATATGCTCGAAGAAGAACTTATGAGTGGATTTTGTTGCGACAATCTTCTTACAAGGTGCAGAAATTCCCATCCTAAGGAAGCAATCAAAAACAACAAAAACACATATGTTACCATGCTTGGTTGAGGGAAAACATGACATAAAATCTAGAGGCACTAACTCCCAAGGATTATCGAGAGTAGGCAAAGGCCTATAATTTGTGTGGATGGCCATTTCCTTTGGTAGAATATAATTCTTCCACTACTCACAGGTTTCGAAAATAGAATGCAACTCATTTTCATAGGTTGGGTATCTATGAAACCCATCATAGAGTGTTTGGCTATGATAGAGCATCGAATGTTTGTGTCGTGTGGGCACTACATCAATAACATGAAGGATTTTCTCATAGGGTTCTTGTTGTGTAGTCATTCATTGAATAATGGTGTTGGAGATATATTGTTTCCATAAAAAAGAGAACCAGAAATAGGCTCATGAACACCATTAATATCTACTAGAGATGTTGCAATTAAAGAAATAATGAATACAAAATTCGTGGTCAATAGGATAGGGATCATCAATATGTTGAACCATCCAATGTAAAGATGGTTTTCAGTGCCAGTGATCTAGTCACATAAAAGGCCTTGAAAATTTGTGCTTTGGGATACCCCCAAGATTCAATAAGTAATCCAAAGTGAGAGGATTCGTTGATAAGGTGATAGTGCCAACAACCCTGAGTTGATCCAAAGTGACACCTTGTGAGTCTTCCACAACTAGGGTGTCAGTTGAGTATCAAAAGGAGGCACAATTGCACAAGTGGAAACATCTCATATTTATGGCACTTGGCCACAAATCTCTATTCGTTTTTCCATTGAGGGTACCTTTAACATTTTCCAAGGCAAAAATCACATATTTGGAGGAATTTTAGATAACTTGTCACATTCTACTAGCTTCATGCATGAAGGGGTGCTCCCATCCTTTAAGAAGATTTCGGAGGATTTCATGGCATAGTCAAGGGTCACATGCATAAAAGAAGAACATCATAGTCAAGAATATGAAAATTGGCATTTGTATCACGCGGCGTAAAGGAGAAGGGCATAGGTGAAGAGTACTCCATTTAGAAACATCTAAAAGCTTGTTTATGTCCTCTTTCCAAAGAAGAGAAGATACCTTGTGACAAAAGGCCCAAATTGCCAACGGAGGAAGACTATGTTAAGGGTTACGTTTTCTTTCACATGTTGAGACACATTCATGTATTTTAAGGTGTGTTTTGTTGTTGAGTTCACATATTTGGAAGCACAATTGCACAAGTGGAAACATCTCACATCTGGGGCATGTGCCTACAAATTTTTATGCATGTTTTCTATTAAGGGTATCTTTCACATTCCCTAAGGCACACATCAAATATTTTGAGGTATCTTGGATGATTTGTCACATTTCACGAGCTTCACACATGAAGAGGAGTTCCCATCATTTAAGAATGTTTTGGAGGGTTTTCATGCCATATTCAAGGGTCACATTTACAAAATAAGAATGCCCAAATAAAGAATATGTAAACTATGTTTCCAAGGGATTGTTAGAAATGTCAGGGGTTATGGCATGTCAAGATGTAAAATTTGTTGCTTAGTTGTTTAATTTTACGACCACAGATGGATGTGAGCCTTGTCTTCCTAACTTGTTAAGTTGGATAAGTTGAAATTATACGTGAGTAGCCTAAGATGAGTTATAGGAAGTTCTTAGGTGAACAAGGCATAGTCTACTTGTAGTAATTGTAACTTGGTCAAGCCATTGTTATATTTAAGTTGTTATAGTTTAAGTAGGATTTTGTTGGGTTCCCATGTTGTAAAAAATGTAAGGGTAGTTGTGAGGACATGATAGCTAAGGAGTGTCAAGGTGTGCTAAGGAATGAAAGGGTGTGCTAACACATGCCAAACAATTTTGTGGTATGAGGGTTTGATTTAATTTTATGGTGTTATTTTTATTGTTCGCTTTGCATAGCATTGTTTTTCCTAGTTTGGAACATTACAGTCAGCGAGTTCCAAGTGTGCTAAGGAGGGAGTGAGAAGTTATGCTATGCATTGTTGCCAAGGCATGCTAGAGTGCTAAGGAAGCATACCAAGATGTGCCAAGCGCCAAGGTGTGGCAATGCATGCTAAGGAGTGTTAGGGAGTTCCAGAGAAACATAAGGGAGCACTAGGTAAAAATGCATGGAAGTGAATGAATAAGAGTTTGTGATAAGGAGTGTCAGCTAGTTCCAAGTGTGCTAAGGAGAGAGTGACATGGTATGCTAGGTTGCGCTGAGGTATGCTAGGGGACATGCAACCAAGATGTGCCAGGTGCCAGGGTGTGTTAACATGTGCTAGGATGTGTTAGGGAGTGTCAAGGAAACACAAGGGAGCACTAGGTCAAATAGGTGCATGCAAATGAACAAATAAGAGTTTGTGACAAGAAGTGTCAGTGAGATACATGTGTGCTAAGAGAGTAACAAGGTATGGTAGGCAGTGCTAACGCATGCTAGAGGCTACGGAAACATGCCAAGATGTGCCAGGTGCTAGGGCGTGCTAATGCATGCCAGGGAGTGTTATGGAGTGTTATGCATGCTATACCGTTGATGCAGTTCACGCTAGACAACCTTCTCTCGGTAGGACCTCTAACAATTTATTACATCACACCACTACAAGATTTAAATCTGAGAACATGCACACATGGTGCGTGCCACAACTCCACAAGTCTGTGTTGATGGACAAACAAAAACTACAAAATATACTCACTTATTTCCTCAGCGTAGGACGGGCCAAGTCTAGGAGGGGCCGAGACCTGATACCATGATAAAAAACCGATAGTGCAAATTATCTTTTTATTTATTAATCAAATATAATATTACATATATACATGAGTATTGTATCAAGATAGGAAAACTATCTTAAACACACACTCTGTTGATTGAGAGAATATCTCAACCACACACAAAAGTAGAAAAACTACTCCTATAAAATATGAACAGAGTATTTACATAAAAAATCACAATTAAAACAAATAAAAATTAATATTCCAACCCCACACGAAATCGATATAGAAAAAGCCTTCGGCTAATTAATATACTCTACCATAAACATTGTCAAGGCTCCATTGACATGGATTATACATGAGCCTACAAACAATATCATAAATAATTATTGCGGTAAACGTGGTTCCCGTAGTACCAACTTGGAGGTTGGCCTACTTTCCGTCATTACACGTTGACATGGAAAAACGAGAAGTCCAACCCCTGGCCCCCGAATACCATAACCTATTGTATCGTTTTATGGTCATATACAATAACCAATTGTTGCAATAAACGTGTTTCAAGGAGACCCTACTCAGAGGTCAGCCTACTTGTTTCGGTGACGCATCCATTTGGTTATGGGGTACAACCCCGACCCGGACTCCAAAGTATCAAAATCATTTTTTTTACTTACAACCACAACCATTTTGAAGTAAATAAATTAAAACATGTGATAATTATTTTTCATACAAATTCCAATAATATGTTGCATTTATCTTGACTAGTGCAGCCATATAAATTAAATTGTTAGTAAAGGCTAGTAGGCATCATCCATAATAAGCATAAAATAACTCACCTCATCATATTTCTCACATTGCTCAAATTAGAGAACTATAAAAATTAACTAAATTTTATTATTATATATTTATATATATATATATATATATATATATTTAATTTATTATTATTATCATAAATATTTTTATTAAAGTTAACACATTTATACATTTTTAAAATTATTGTAACAAGAATTCTTAACCATGGAGATTCACTTCCACTTTATCATGGAGGTTCTTAATATGTAAATAAGCTTTGTTACAATAACATGAGCCAATACCATGACTTATCAACACCACATGCCCACAAAATCATAACACATTTCATATGACACCTATTAGTATGGCATTTTTTTAAATTAATGAACTTAATTAAAAGGGAAAAAAGGGCATAACTATTTTGGAGATAGATATCTACCTTTGATTTGTGAATCCTACTAAGAATATTGTAGAGTATTTGACTGAGGTTAAATTTCTACCATTCTATCTTATGGTATTCTATGGAGGTTAAACACATACCATAATATTCTATGGTATTACCCCATCATATTGTTACACAATGTATTTACATATTAAGAAAATCAATGATAAACTTAGGATACATCTTTGTGGATAAGAATCTTGTTCCATGCTTTTTCAAGTGTATATATGTTTAACTTATATATTAATTCTTTTATAATTAATATATAAGAAATTAAACTAAAGTTATAGTTTCATTAGTTTTATGATTTTTTTAATTTTAACAACAATAAATGTACCATGAAGTAAGTTTTTTACGATTATTAGGAATTATTGTATATCAATATTTATCACTCATTTAATTGATATGATTTTTCTAGGATTTTTTAATAATTAAATGAAAATACACGCCACCCCTCCCCCCACCCCAATTGAGGTGCATGAGTGATAGTAGGGGCAATGGGATGACATGATGCCCTCCCATCCCCTCATTCATGTAGGCAATCCACTTGTTCACAAGATTACCACCCCATATGCATAATTAATGATGATATATAGCATTATGTGGCTTGACATCATCGTTTTTGGGTTTATGCCCTAGTTTTCCATTGGCAGACACAAATTCACCTAACAACTAAATCCATTTCCATTGATTTGTTGTTTACCTCCTAATATTAGTGGCTGACCATGGTCCTCATGGCTAGGCCATCCCTTCCCTCCCAGTCTACGTGACCTCTTGCATGGCTCCTCTGAGATAAATGGTGAGAGGAGATCTTGCCTCTAATTAGTTGAGCTTGATCCTACTTATTTCTAGCAAAGAAATCTCGACACTTGCAAAGAGTGACTTAGCTCACATCCTACCTATAAGTATGATTACCTATAACAATCAATTTTAACAAAGGTAACTTCACCTTACTAGTAATAGAAATCTTGGTTTCAACTAGCTATATGAGGCCTAACATTAGGGACCAATCCACTCTATTCCACTCAAGAATTGGCTTCTCAATCACTTTTATATTGCTCAATTCTCTATATGATTTAGGAGCCACCACATTTTGAGCCTCCATTCTTGTCATTGTGCATAAGACGAGGGCACTCCATCAATTATCTCCCCTGCTCCACCATTGAGACAAGAATTATGCCCTACTTTTCACCTTGGCTACACATCCCTACGCCCATTGTTGATTCCTCTTTATATGGGCTCTATATCACTAGTCCTCACCCTCTTTGGACTCTGAGTCTCCATGTCTTCAGCCTCTAGGAGTTTCAATCCTCACTAAGCATCCCTACCAAACATATTGCTTACCCAGATCCACTAAGCATACACCAAGAACACATGAAAAGTTGTAGGGGCTCCTTGGGCTATGGTACCAATAATGTCTAGGCTCAATATCATGCCTTTTCTACAATTAGGAAATTTTGAGCCCTTGTAGCAAAACATTTTAAACTAAATTCAAATAGAGCTTCCATATCTGCCATGGAGGAATGTAACAATTTCATTGATGTACATATTCATGCGTCAAATTCTTAGTGGATCTTGGATCAAGGTCACACTCATGGAAGACAAAATCAATATCTTTTCATAGTTGAATTGTACAATCATATAAAAGCCTTTCTAAGCCAAGTGTTGGCATAGAAACATGATGTCCACCATGACATTCACTGCTAACTTAATGACATCATTGTTGAGAATTTAGACCAATCCATGGAGCCTAGAGATCTAGTTATACTACTATGATACATTGAAATTATTCTCCTCAGAAGAAAGAGGCCTACCCCTCTAGACACATTAGTGACTCCAATGGACGACTCCGAATCTACTTAACCTCCATGCAACTACAATAACGTCATCAAATCCTTTTGAAAGTTTTCTTATGCATCTAGTTTCATGTTTCCATATGAAACAAGGTTGCTTTCATGTTTTGCATAATTTTTTTTACTATTTTAGATATCATGACAGTTAAAACAAAATTCAGCATTAATAGAACAACATAAAAATATTGTGTGATTTTAGCCTAAAGTCATTTTCTTCCATTAATAATTTGGTTTCCTAAATAACAATCTAATAGAAACAAAGCTACTACGATTACAAATGATGACTCCTTTTAACTAATTAATAAGAGTAAAATTAATTAATTAAATTAAAATTCTTAAAACTCCATTCCAGAATAATAAATACGTTAATATTAAATAATTTTTTA